>JAPYYR010000020.1:0-199486 GCA_030523065.1 Aphidius colemani | reverse complement strand
TTAATAACAATATGACTTTTACTTGGAGCGATGCGAATGTGACCGGCTCGTTGAAAAATACAAGATGAACTCTCTCTCTCTCCCTTTCTTTTTTTTTTTAACAAGTTAGATATCGACAGGGGGCTCTGAGAGAGTAAAAACAATGGTACCAATATTAATTACAGTTAACTGAGCGAATGTTACTTCGAGAGAAGGGGACACGGCATCAAATGTCTTTATGGAAGAGTAGGAGAAGGGGATAAGCGGAGAAGAGAAAATAGTTGGAAAGTTAAGCTCACACTTAAAGAGGGTAGCTGAAAATATATCAAAGTCGTGATCATTTTTTATGCACTCTTTTTTTTATTTTCTGTGAAATGAATGAATAATTTTCTTTCCAGTCACAAATAAAAGTTAAAATGAAAAAAAACAGTGAGAGTTAATGAAGTAAAAAAAGAAATTGATTGAATCTAGTCGTATGGAATTTATTGAAATTATTAATGACAATATAAGCTTATTTTCGTAGTGTAAAGTAAATGAGGAAATTTTGTGAGAGAAGCTCTCGGTGACGCCCTTCAAATTACTTATCCAAAGCTTAGCAACGATATATCATTTTGCCGAGCCATAAGGGTTTTACGAATAGCGTGTCTCATGGAAGTGCGGTTTTTAGTATACGTCCAGTAAAATCAGTTCTCTAGTGCAGCTTTACTAAAACCACCACAAGGATATAACAAGAGAGACCGAAAGGGTGAAAGACAGAGAAAAATATATAAAAAGTGAAGACGAGAAAGACCAAGTAAAATAAAAGGGGTCGAACCAGAAGAAGCCTCAAACGGTAATCCCTAGAAGTTAACGTTTTAGGCGTCAGCAACTTTTGCTAATTGAATCTAACACGTGGTGCTGAACTCCAATAACAAAAAATAAATAAATAAATTACATCTACAAATAGCAAAATAGAATAAAATAATTAAAAATTTAATGTCCAGTTTAATGGATACATAGAAATATCCTTTATTGTTTTGTTTATTTTTCATTAAGAAATTTTTTTTTTTTAAATTCAATATTACATACTCGTTTTGAAGATAAATATTTTTTAAATGTAAATTTTATTTGTTTGAGTTATTAATATTTTCACGCAAGAGACAATTTATGTAATTAAATATATTTTTTTTTTTGGTGGTTTGTTGGTTTTTTTAAAATTAAAATGTCATTAAACAATTGAAATAAAAAACTAGATACTTGATCAAATATGAAGTAGCATAGCTGAAAACTATAGAGCGATGTGAAATGAAAAAAAAAAATCATTTAACATAACTGACACAATAAATTTTAGAGTTTTATTGTCATCCAGCGTACAGTCACTTGGTCCAGCACAAGAGAGAAAGAAAATTTATAATAAAAATCAAGTGATTCGAGAATATAACAGCCAAATCCCAACAAGATTTATATATGAAAAAGATATTCTATTGTGTAATGTTCAACAAATGTAGGCGTGTGTTATAATAGTATATTGAGTTTAAATTTTATGTACATACACATATATTGTTAAAGTAATAGTTCCAGAAAATGTAGAGTAGAAATGATCGAATGGTGGTGTTGGAGAGAATCTAAAAATACAAATATAAAAAGCGCGAATTCTATTTTTCCAGTTCATATGATTTGTCAAATATATTATACATACAAACATTCACAGAAAAAAAAGCATGGGTTTTAAAAATGAATAAAATTTTTCTATTCAGTTTTATCATTCATTTATCATTATTGCTATTATCGAAATTTGTTTTTATTATTTTAAAATAATTTTTGAGCTCAGAGAAAGTGGGCATAGTTTTTTCAATTAATAAATATCAACAATTTAATTTTTTATTAATAAAAATGATGGAAGAAAGAAAAACGAAGGGCATCATCTCTGTGGAATTAAAAGAGCTTCAAATTAGCCGTTTTACTTTTTTTGATAAAATGATTTTTGATGTCAGGCTAAGTGGGCAAAGTTTTTTTTTTAATTATAAATATCAACAATTTAATTTTTTATTTATAAAAATTATAAAAGTAGTTTCTTGTATCTTTATTTACGAGAAAATTTCTACTAAAACTTGAAAATTTTTAATAACTTTACTTATATTCATAAACAAAGAAAATTTCATTTTTTTTTTTTATTTCGAATATTTTTAAACATTCATAAAACATAAACAACTAAAATGTAAGACTGTAATACTCATAAAAATTCAAATTTTAATTCCTCAGTATTTAGGCAATGATCCCTGATTAGCATACCAACTTTGTCAGTTTTTAAAACATGAATGAATAATATTTCGAAAAATATTAATGTATGGGATTTGTTATTTATTCTCTACTAGTCAGTCGTACCTGGCTTCGCCAGAGTAATGCTTATGTTACAATTTCTTTTTTTTTTTACGAAATCCAAATAATTAGAATTACAAAAAATACGATGAAATAACAAAATAATAATTATACATATTTTGTAATACAGACTGATACTTAATTGATTGTCCATATTTACATTGCGATATTATGTCTATATAAGCAATTACGGTAATTGATGCCCAATATTTACGTCTGTGTGTTCGTCTATTAAACCTCGTGAAAAGTAGTACCCTCAAACAATTAATCATAGATTTTTAATAAAAAAAAAAATTAAATTAAAAGTAAATAACAATAATAATATTATTATGAATGTCAAATGAGATAACCACAATTGATTCGTAAGTTCATTGTTCATAAAATTTAAATTAATGGTGCCAATGTGTACATGTTGACGTCAATTAATGATATAACGTCAAGCATGACGTGCTTTTCACTGGCCTCTTTTTCTCTCTCATATTCACAAGACCAAGCGAATAATGGACCCCTCATATTCTCTGATTTGACAAGGTAGTTATTTGATATTTGAGTTATTGATATTTCATTCAAGCATTTGTATATTCTGTAAAAAGAAAATAATTATAATAAATAAATATAAATGATGTTACAAATTATTTTTGTTATTTAATTAACTTGAATTTAACTTTTATTCAATTTTACGTGATTTAAATGATAATTTTCAAGAGATACTTATTTTCAAAATGTTTTGTATATGCAGAGTTAAGGTATTATTTGAAAAGCAGGTGTATGACTGCCGAGAATGACTAAAAGTTTATGCAAAGTGCTGGTATATTTATTATATAAATATAAATGCTGAGGTGAGTGTAATGAAATACATGAAAGACATGTGTGTATATAGGCAGAGTAAAATATAGTATAATCAAGAAGAGGAAAATGGAAAGGAAAAAGCAAGTTGAAGTGATGTGACACAGAGAGACATTGCTGCCATTGCTCTAGCTGTGGTTTTACTCATTCCATGACTTGATTCTTCATCATTCTTCTTTCTTCCAATCTCACTAACTTACTAAGTCACTCTCTTTCTGCTTTTACTTGGTTCTTTACCTTACCAAAAAGAGACCTCAGGGTAGTTTATCTCGTGAGTTTATCTTCGCAACGAATGTCACAAGAAGACGATCCAAGTTTTCATTGGGACCAGTTGCAGTCTTTGGCCCTTTACAAAAGCCAAGACACCTTCCAGGCTTTTGCCTTCGGGCATTTGATTTTCACACTGCTTACTTGCTATGTCAACTGAAATGAGATTAAACAAACGTTCTTTCTTAGTATATAGTTTTTAAACTTTTAATTTTTTTTTTAATTTTCATTTTATATACTTTTTTATTCATCAATCAGTTAGTAATCAAAAAAAAAAACAACGAAAAATCCACGTCAAATATAATGAATTTGACGATAAAGGCTAATAATTGGTTTTTTTTGATGACGTAAAATAATTTGCATTTATGAATATACAATATCGTATTCAGCATGTTATTAATGTTTTAGAAAGACTTTTATAAATTCTTTTCATCTACCTGGTGAGGCTTATAGTGAAAATAAAATATTCATAAGTCCAGTTTAGTTGCTAAAAGATATTACCAAAGTTACCCACTTGACAGAAATATACAGAGTGCTGTTCCAATAAAATTGCATACATAAAAATGTTATTTACACCATGTGGCTTGGAAACACATGTGAAAACTATTTTATAACACAAACTAGTAGCTATAATAAATAATATAATATGACAAATATGTTCATTAAAATGAAAATAAATGTCTTGATTTTAATTTGAATATTTTAAAACTTTCCAATTGAAATATTGTATCATTGATTAACAAAACTTGTGAGATATTAAGTTTATTAACAACTGTTGATGAATTATTTGTGGACGGTATATACCAAGCAATAATAAAATAAAATTCCTTCAAGGTTGCTACTTTATCTGCGATATATTTACAGCAGGAAATTTCAATTTCTACTCGACTAAAATTTCTCTTTATTATGTGAAAAAAATGATATATTTGCATGTAATTTTCAATTCAAATATTGCACAATGTAATATGCATGAAACAATTAAATTCGGCAATTTAATTGATAGTTTTCATATTCAAATTCATGCGCACGCAAGATGATACAAATTACAGATTTGTATTTTTTTCTACCCTCTGCGACAGCGTGAGGGATAACCACCCCTTTGGAAAATACTTAAATTCAAAGTTCCATAAGACGTCGGAGCGTGAAAACCACAATTTCTTTCTCGATCTTGACTCAATAACACCGCGATATTACTATAAAATGAAAAACATAAATTATTAAATTATTTTTCATTTTGTCAACTATATAATGTGGTGTAATTTAACGACAGTTGAAAATAATATTTTAAAAAATACACAATACTTTGAAAATATTTAATACATAAAATTAAAACTTAAAATAACGTGGAAAATTTTTGGTTTAAATTGACATCATGTATGGAATGCTTTTGGAAAGTGTTCAGCACTTTGTGCAGGTCAGTAAAAATAAAAAAAAAAATATTTCTTATTATTTTCTTTTTTATATATTTAAAAATCAGTTCGAAAAATTTAATTTGCAAATAAAAATAATGTAATTTATTCTATGTAAAAAGATAAAGTGGAAAATAATTATGATCTGCGAAAATAAAATAAGAGTTATCACGTTTATAGATTAAAGATTAGTTTGTTTGAGTAAAAAAAATTTAATATAAATATTGAAAAACTTGACGAGAGTATTAATATGAAAAAAAAATACATAGAGGGGCAAGAAAAATTCATTATAAATACAATAGGGGAAATAATGCGAATAATAATAACAACAAATAATGCTATTTCGATATTCAGCATAATAGATGAATGAAAATATCACTATGACACTTCAACAGAAATAAAATTAGCAGATCTTTCAAGACCGTATTCATCCAGTGAAAAAAATTAATAAAAAAAATAAAAATAATAATTTATTATTTACAAGCTCCTTTATTTCGTTAATTATTTTATTTATTTGTTATTTTTAAAATAATTCAATTGTAATTGTTTTTTACGTTCAATAAATAATTATTAAAAAAAGTTTCATTTGAAAATAAGAGTCACGTTGCCAGATATAGCTCTAAATCAACTGAGCATTTAATTAAATTGATTTTATATACGAAAGAAAGGTAATTAAATTTTATATTCTCTTTAATTGAATCATATTCAATTTCAAACTACACGAAACATTGTATTAAAAAATTACTAAAATATAATGAATATCAAATTATTTTTACTTCAAACAATAAAAAAATAAAAGTTTTACTATTTTTTTTGTGTTCAATATTGATTGGGATACATTAATATTAGTGGTTAAACTAACAAACGTTTTATAAATATTCCATGAATCCCGAAAACTTATTTTTAATTTTACTAATGCACTTAAAAGAAAATTATGTTTTATTATAATTTATGAGAAATTAATTTCAAATGAGTAAATAATAACTAAAATAAATATACATCCATTTCGTATGTGTATATGAGTATTGAAATATAAAAATTTATATTCAATTTCGTCAAACAAAATGATCCATCAAAAAGCAATTTTATTCCATTAATATTATCTGAGATTCCTAAGCGTCCCATCAAACAAAAATGCCAAAATAAAAGCCATCAATTGTATCTATACACGACAACCTTTCAGTGTTCTTATAATATGAAATAGCTATTGTTGAGTTGGGTATGTACAGAATAAAAAAAAAAAAATGAATCAAACAAGTGTTAACATTAA
The DNA here is from genome assembly GCA_030523065.1 of Aphidius colemani. Taxonomy (NCBI): domain Eukaryota; kingdom Metazoa; phylum Arthropoda; class Insecta; order Hymenoptera; family Braconidae; genus Aphidius; species Aphidius colemani. The sequence goes on along the minus strand of JAPYYR010000020.1, from coordinate 193,357 downwards.
AAAATTATTGTTTTTTATACTCCGGAAACAATTTGTCGAACTGACAACGTGTTGAAATACAAGTCGAGTGATAGTTACTGTTTTTATTTATTTTTTCAGCTGGAATATGGGGAGGATGTCTGGCGAGAAATGTTGCAAGAAGTTGGTATCAAAAATACGATATTTAATACACGACAAATATATCCTGATAGTCTCATGTTGGATCTTGCATCAGCATTGGCAAAAAAAAATAACGATACAATTGACAATGTGATGCATTTTTTTGGCAAATGTTTTGTCAGATTTTTCAGCAATCTCGGGTGAATATATATGAATATGTAAAAATAGAAATTGAAATATTTTATCATCAATGTAATGACGTTACATATCAAGGCAATTTTATTATATATAATTGATATGCTATGGCTTGCTTCAATTATAACTATGCAGAATTAATTAGAGACCACAAGGGGTCGTATGAGATGAAGCTCTACATGACTAATGAAAATATTGATAGGGTTAATAGACCTCTTTCATCCGCAACAGCCTTCAATAAAAAATTAATACATCATACAAATTGGAAAAATTCAATGATACCTTCTTCAACATTTTATATTCCGAATAAATAATAAGTAAAATCTTTGAGAATTAATCAATATTTACTCGGAATATAGAATGTTAAAAGAAGTTTTATTTAATTTTTCAAATACCAACTTTTTGAATGAATAACATATTTTTTTGCAGATATGATTGCACTATAAAAGCAACTGGTCGATATTTTTGTGACTTTCTTCAAAGTGTTGATAATATTCATATGCAAATGAGATTTACATATCCAAAAATGAAAAGTCCATCGATGTATATAACACACGTTGATCCACATGGAGTATTGCTTGTTTATCGAAGTACAAGAAAAGGCTTTACTCATTATTTTATGGGTAAAAATATAAATTGATTTTAAAATTATTTAATGTACTTAAAAAAAATTTAAGCAATTAAATTTTTATTCAGGTCAGTTATTTCAAATAGCAAAAGATTTGTATGAAACTACTCTTGACATACGAGTTCTAGAGAGCTCTGATAATATACCAGGATCAAGAAATGTCATGGTAAAATTTCGTATTGACTTTGATAATCGTGATTATGTGAGTTGATATTTATTCAGAGATATTTTATTTAAATTAGTAAAATAATGTAATAATAATTAATATTGATATAGACTGCAAAAAATAGCCGAATGGAAATGCCAGTAGCTAAACAATTACAACCAGTATCAAGTAGTTTATTATTAAAATTATTTCCATTTGGTGTTATTATGAATTGTGAAATGAGAATACTTGGTGCTGGTGAAAAACTTGTACAAGCATGGGGTGGTACATTGTCGATACTAAACAGACACATAACTGAAGTTTTTAAATTACGAAGACCTAAAGGAGTATCATTTACTTGGAGAAACGTGAGTTGCATATATTGAAAATATATTAAATTTATTTCCTGTGGATTTTCACGATTCCAATAGTGTCATTCATGTTAACTTGGGTATTCAAATATACTGACCAATACGAGGTTTATACACAGTGAACAACAATTTATTTTATATTCAATTTGTTTGCAAATTGAAAATCCATTTATTTATTTATTTTTTATACTTGAAATATTATTCTTCAATTTAAAATTGGAATTTCAGATGATGTATTTACATTCAGTGATGTTTGAATTGGAATTGATAAGATCAACCGAAAGTATCTGTCCCAAAAAAGATGAAAAAACTAGTAGCTCAAATGCAAAATTGGAAAGAAAAAACAGTCAAGGTGCAAGAAGTATTTTATTGAAGGGACAAATGCGATATATTGAAGAGATAAAATCGATTGTATTTCTCTGCAGTCCACTGTATGTATTTACCAAAATTAATGATCAAATATAATTAAATATATTTAATATTTCATTAATTTTTTATAATCAAATGATTGCGTGCACTAGTTTTTTGTTTCAAACGGAATATTGTTTTTTGTTTGGCCAAGCTTTATACACAAGCGTAGAATTACATATGGCTCGTATTAAAAATTCAAATATCTAATTTTATATAGCGTCCGGTAAATAATTGGTTTTTAATATTAATTTTTTTTTTCAGTTAATCTACAACATAAATTTATACCTGTGAATAATTAAATTTCAATTTTTTTTTGTTTATTTTATTCATTATTTTTCAAGAGGTTGTTGATTTTTCATTATTTTTTTTTTTCAAACGTAAAAGTAATTGCTTATTGCAGATAAAACTATATTATTAATTTCAGTTATAAAAAAAAAAATAATATAATGTCGACAAAACACTGATATTATTATCTCATTATTGCAGAATAAATAGCCTCGATGAGCTTTCCAACATGGGTCTCTATTTAAACGACCTCAATTCTCATGGAATGAGCCGTGAAATGGTCCTAGCTGGCTGGCAACACTGTGGCAGGTTATAAAATTTTTTTAATAAAATAAATAAAATACTTTCTATTTCATGACAATAATGATTTTTTAAATAAAAAAATAAAAAAAATTTAATCAATGTTCAAAACATCGTTTAATTTCAAGCAGACTTTTCTTCCTCCCTCGTTTGACTACTTTTGATTAAAAAAGTTTTGAAATTTTTTTATTATTTTCATTTTCATAAAAAAAAAGATTGGAGATGATGTTTGAAAGTGCTGAACAAAGATCAGAAGAATTGGAAACAAGTTATGCACTTTTGGATCGTTGGAAAAATAAAAGTGATGAGCTATTATATTCTATGATACCACAAACTGTTGCTGATCGATTGAGAGCAGGAACAAGTCCCCTAAGTACTTGCGAGGTATAATTTATTTTTTTTATATTAATAAATTTTATATAGAACAAATTCTAATGATGGATTTACTAATTTTGATTCTTTTATTTTTTTATCAGTCGTTTGAATCAATAACAGTTTTATTTTGTGAACTTTGTGATTTTGACTATTCAACAATTGAAGGAGCCATGGATATTGTGTCTTCTATGAATGCTGTATTCTCATGTTTCGATTCATTGATGGATAAATTTAATGTTTACAAGGTAAATAATTAATAATTTTAATTATAATAATATTTTTAAAATATATTAATTTAAAATATAGGTTGAAACTGTTGGTCGCGTTTATATGGCAGCAAGTGGTGCTCCTGATAAAACAAAAGATCATGCTAAAAATGTTGCTGATGTTTCACTGCAACTCATCACGCGAGTACGATCCCTGAAATTACCCTCGGGAATTGACATACAAATTCGCATAGGTAAGCATTTTCATTTGTTCGCTTTATTATTTTTTTCATGATGATTATTTTATTTCATTTTTTTTTTCTGTTTATCTCTCTCGAGCGTATAATAATACATTTATTATTTGATGATGATATTTTTTTAAAAGGTATTCATTCGGGACCAGCTGTTGCCGGAGTTGTTGGTCTTAAAGTGCCGAGGTATTGTTTTTTTGGTGATACAGTTAATACAGCATCAAGAATGCAAACGACAAGTCTGGTTAGTATTTCACACTTTATAGCTTTTTTTATCTTTTTTATTTCTTTATTATATCAATGCTATTGTTATTATCATCATTTGACGTTTATTGTTATTTTAAATTTTTTATAAAGCCGGGAAAAGTTCACATTTCCCCTGATACAAAAGCACTTTTACCGCCAGAACTTTATCGAATTGAATCACGAGGCATTCTTTGGGTCAAAGTAAGTTTCAACGTCAATAAAAAATCTAAACTTTTTTGCTCTCAATATTTTTATTATTATTATTTTATTTTTAAGGGCAAAGGAAATATGGAAACATATTGGCTTCATCAAACGGACGATTCAAAAAGTTCATCTGACACTGAAACTGACTCTAATTCAGAAGTCCCACAAGATGAACTAAAAGTTGTAGTTACAAAATCTTAAATATAAAAAAAGAAAAAAAAAAAATAACTAATTAAGAATTTTATCTCAAATAAAAAACGCATTTTAATAAATCACACTGTGTATCATTAAAAATTAGAGGAAAAAAAATCCTATATTATATTTAAAATACTCAAAAACGTGCCTTTCTATCATCAACATCGTGACATGTAAAAAGTATTTAAAAAAATAATTTTGACTAAATCAATTACCAAGTATCAATACGCTATGTATAAATGTTGTATCCAACTAAAATAAATAAATTAAAAATAAGATAAAAAAAAGGATTTACTTGGTGTTTTTTCTTCGTCTTAATTCAGCAAACATTGATGTAAAAAAAAATCAACAATAGCAGGAATCAGCAGTAATTTGTTCAATCCAAGCTATGTATCGATTGACACGAGTGTATACCTAACATATGATAAAAATATATTTTTATAAAAATAAAATTATGTGGGTGTCTAATACCTTTTTGTATTTGACGTTTTACTTATTTTTTTTGTTTTCTTACCCCTGGATAACCTGGAGAAGCACATCCTTCACCCCATGAAACGACACCTTGAATGAATAAAGAAAAATAAAAATAATTTATTATACAGATATATGTACTTTATGAGAGTTTTCAAACAACCCTCTTTGAAAGTATCATAACTATCCAACTTTATAAGGAATTTTAAAATACTCACCGACAATTTTATAAGTGTTATCTTCAATCACAGTAAGGGGTCCTCCGCTATCACCCTGAAAACAAAGAAAAAAATAAGTAACTCAGCTATCCACCTTCTCGTAATTTTCCCTGTAAGTGAGTCAATCATAATATGCTGCTGCACTCATTAACATATCTTAAAATGATTTCGGGAAATTTTTTAAAACTTTTATTTGTTCATTTATTATTTTGCTTTGTTTTTTTTCTTTAACACAAACCTGACATGAATCCTGACCACCATTAGGAAAACCAGCACACATCATATTACTTGTTATTCGTTTGGATGGATATTTCAACGCTCGACATTCACCATTTGTCATAATTGGTACAACAACTTGACGAAGAACATTTGATGTTGATCCATTTTCTATAATTGCACCCCAACCAACAACAGTACCATTTTCACCAGCAAAAGTTGGTCCTGATGAATAATTTGAATTTATTAGTGAATCATTGTAATATGTAATTGAATAAATGATTCTTTATTGATTTCATTTATTTATAAAAATAACCTGTGTCAGGAAGACAGACTGGTCTTATTAGGCCATTAAATTTTATTCTACCATTAATTTTTATCAATGCTATATCATTATCAAAATTAACTATATTATATCCACTATGTTTTATTATTTCTTCTACTTTGTATTGAATTGGTTTTGTATCAGTTGAACTGTTACGATCGTGATCACCAACTACAACTTTTAATTGTGTCTTATCATACCTGAAAATAATATTAATATAAATTTTATAATATCATAATTAGTTTTGTAAATTAATTACTTACTTGTCGATGCAATGAGCTGCAGTCATGACATATTTATCACTAATTATAGATGCGCCGCATGAGTATCTTTCTTGGTATGTTAAATATACAACCCATGGATATTGAAGTACTCGAACTTCAAATCCATTTACAATGCGATTTGGAGGATTTGAAAGACCACATTCTATTGATAGTAAAAATATTTTTCAATTTGTTATGGACTACAAATACATATAAAACTGATTATAATTAATAATACGTACCGCATACTTGACATTCAGAAGATTCTTCTGGTTCATTTTCAGCTATTGTTGGTGGAGTTGTCGTTGTTGTTGTTACTCCTAAAAATGCCCAAACAAAATTTGGTAACCAAATCCACTTTTTACCAGTTGGGACTTCTAAAATACTTGAATTTCCATTTATATTTATATTTTTTTCCAGTTCATTATTAACAATTAATATCTCTGTTGCATTTTCAAATTCTATCAAATTTACATCATCTGTATTGGTGATATTTAATTTATTCTAAAAAGTAAATAAAACACTTATAATTTTTGGATTACCAGAACTTTACTTTGGTTAATAACAATGAAATAGAAAATATTAGTAAATGATCGCACCTCAAATAATAGTTGTTTAAAACTATCAAGCACATGACAGTGTGAGCTGTATTGAGTAATCACAATTAGTTTTATGTAAAACAAGTACACCATGTACATCATCCACTTCATTTTATGTTGGTTTTTTATTAAATAAAATAAATCACGCTATGAGTTTGAATCATCAAGTTTTATATGATGTACCAGACAAATACTGCTTCATACAGTCTACCAAGTTGAATGATACTTTCACGAAAGACTCTTTTACACGTGCTACATCTTTATTTATACGAAATAGTGGACGAACGAGTACGACCAAGTGAAAATTTAGGCTAGCAGTATTATGTTAATATGTCCTGACCATATCATGAGCTAATTCCGGATCAACTCATGGTGTGCTATCTTTAACTGTTATTCTTTAATTTATTTTATTTTTTTTGTGTTTGACTATATAATTAGTGTCGTAAAATTTTGTTTTTTCATTCAATTAACCTTTGCATTATAAAATTTATAATAGTGAGAACTATTATATGTAATTAATACCGAAAAAAAAAAAAAAATTCAAAATGAAAACATCTTGTGACCCAGTTGAATTAATCTGATAGATAAAAAAATAAAAAAGTCTACTGAAAATTGAGTTATAAAATTTTTTAGTACATTTGAAAGTTTAGTGTATGTTCAAATAAATAAATATTAATCTGTCTTTAAATATTAAATGATATCAGTTTGAACTAGTGAGATAAAATAAAGAAAAAAAATATTTACATTAAAATTAGATTTTTGATACAATTTACTTGTCCCTGGACCCACTTGTAACCCAGAATTACATCAGGTCAAGGTATATAGGTCACATAGCCCTCATGCGGGTATTCAACTTTGTGTTGTGGATTTTCTTCGTTGCCTCCTTGTTACTCTACCATCCTAAATGATGATTTTATTTTTTTTTTTTCAAATTTATTTATTGTTTTTTCATTATCTCAAAAGCCTTGATTTATTTGTACGACCTAGGGCTAGATCAAAGCTAGATTATTTAATAAATGATAATTACACGATCAATGCTATCAAATTTCCAAGCAAGTAATTTACTCATTTAAGTGAAAAAAAATAGATGTAATACGGTTAAAGACCTGATAATATTAGGCAATGATGGAACATCAATTATTGTATAGTTGAAGAATGATTGCTTTGAAATTAATAAAATAAAAAATAAGATAAGTTGTGTATAGAATGAAAAATTAACAGTTGCTTGATGTTGGATTTGATATTGAATGATATGTAAGTGTTAATAAATTTATATATTTATTTTTTAATATTGAAAAAATGTATGTCATTGATTGTGTTATGTTCATTTTATTTATTTTTCTTTAGCTCTATTTCACTTTCCTATTGTCACAATGTTTGATTGATGTGTAACAATTTACGAAAATTATCAGTATATAACTGAATTGGATTCTGTCAAGTAAAAAAGTCAAAATAAATTCCATCTTGAAGGGTTCTTTTTATATTTTTTTCATCCTTCTTTTTGTATGTAACTCCCTTGAGAAACGACACATCCAAGCACACAAGACAGTTAGGGTGTCGTTATTAACTTCCACTTTTGCTCTTTTTTGCCAGACAAGGTAGAATATCGAGCCCACGCTCATACTTGAACAATTTGACACGGTATCCACAATCTCAATGGAGAATAGACGTAATTTTTTTTATTTCTTTTACTTTCCTTTTTATTCCCTTCGTTTTGCAAGTAGACAATCTGTCAGCTCACGAATCCAACATTTTTTCAAAAAAAGCCCTGACACGTTTTGGCCACAACAAAGCCACTGGGATTTTTTGTTGACGCATCACGTTGACCTATTTTTTTTTTTTTTTTTAATTTTTAATTTTATTACTCTAAGCTGACACAACAATTCTCTATTCACAATAATTTGGTCATAAGCCATTAATAAAATTCGTAGAAATTTATTTAAATATTTCAATGGCTTATTTTTTTTTTTTTTTTTTTTACATATTTTTGTAATTGAAAATTTTATAGCTTTATTTTATAACTGTACTCATTTTGGTAGTGTTATTTTAACACAGATATATTTATCGTGAATGGAGCAAGGTCTATGTCGTAATCATTTTCTAGTAAATGGGGAATTCTATAATGTTGACTTAAAGTAATTATAATGGCATGCAAAAACAATAAAAAATAAGAAAGAAAAAAATTAGAATCAATAGGGCAATGAACACACAGGTCCTTGAAATATTATGTAAATACAAATGGAATAAAAATAAAAATCAAAAATTATGATCTTTAAATTAAAAAAAAAAAACAAAAAAACAAGTAAAGAAAGAAATGTAAAATTGATTTTATTCAAAAATGGAAAGTCAAGATTACGAATGCATTTTATTTTTATAACAATGTGCATATAATACACGAGAAAAAAAAAAGAAGAGAAAAAAAGTGGGAAGAATGAGATATGCAACTTTCGTTTTCGCTTACGAAATATTGATCTGTGTGCCTGAATATTAAAAATTAAATTTTTATTGAAAAAAAAAAACAAAAAAGAGGGTTGGTAGGGATATAAAGATATCCTGTTGGGTTGTATATGACATATTCAATTGTAAAATGACATTGGCTTATTAAAAAGTGTTGGTCGAGGCAATGTATTGCAACATGAGGTAACGATCCCCCAACAAACAGATTGAAACAAACGGGCTTCAACGAATGATTTAAAGGCTTGACGTTACATCTGCCAATGCAAACGCACCGGCCAAGGTAACACCAACTTCCCCACCATCATCACCAAGTTTTATTAGTTATAATTTACTATAAAACGACATAACAGACTAACATTTTACAATTGTCAACGATCCACCCAACATATCTCTCCAAACATCAGTGAGAGATTTAGCCCACGCGTGGTTTTTTTTTTAAATCATTTTTCATTTATGGATTTATAATTATTATAATTATTTAGTGGCTTTTTATTTTAATTGAAAAAAAAATAAATATTTTTTCAATATAAAAAGCGAAAGCAAACGTTTCAAATAATTTTATTCAATCATGAACCGAACACTGATGATTGTGTGCACGCTTGCACTTATTGGATTCATTGACAAGTATGAAGCGTTGGCAGTACCACGTGTGGTAAGTTGTTTTGATAGTGATTGCAACAAATGTCAAGTATTTATCTTCAAAGTTTAAAAAATAAAAAAAAAAATAACAAATATACATTGTTGTTTATTGACACGTGTGGGAAAGTGATGTTTCCTTAAAGTGTAAAATAAATAAATAATCTGTTCAAAATTATATTTACTACAAGTGGCAATGACAAAGTGATGTTGCTTTTTTTTAGAAAAATAATATTGAAATTGTGATAGTGATTTTATTGATGATTGTTTCAGGGTGAAAAATTCAATTCATCAGGTTTTTATAATCATTTTTTAAATATTTCAAAAAGATCATTTAATGATAATTTTTATCGCCATGGAAATCCACCGAGTAAAGCATTTTCAGATAGACCAAATGTTTGTGATGATTGTGGTAAGTAAATTATATTTGATTAATTGCAAAATTTTAATACGAAAAAAATAAAAAAGTTTTATTATAATTCAATGTAATTTGATGCTTTTTAGTATGTGGAGTTGGTCGTAAAACAAGGATCGTTGGTGGAGAACCAACAAACATTTACGAATTTCCCTGGATGGTAGGTATGACTAAACAGAGCCAATTTCATTGTGGTGGAAGTTTAATTACACGTCGTCACGTTCTTACTGCTGCACATTGTCTTGAGAGGTGATTTTATAATTTAAATTTGCCCAATTATTTATTTAAAATATTAATTTATTCATTTATCAACAGATTTGACAGTCGTTATTTTGAATTACAACTTGGTGATCACAAATTAACTAGACGGGGACAAAATGCTATTCGTCGACGTGTTAAAAGTTGGACAACTCATGAAAATTTTAATCGTGGTAATTTAAATAATGACATTGCTATTATTGAACTTAATGAACCAGTTCCTTTGGATGGTATTGTTCGTACAGCTTGTCTACCTGATAATCGTGAGTTGGAATTTCTTAATTCTTTTTTCTTTTATATTATAATTGTTTTTTCTTTTTTTTTCTTTCTTTTTGGATCTTAGAAGCTATTGATTATACGGGATCATACGCAACTGCTATTGGCTGGGGACGTACCAGCGAGGGTGGTGATCTAAGTTCACAATTAAGAAAAGTTCAACTACCATTGTTATCTGATGAAGAGTGTGATCAAGCTGGCTATGAAAAATCAAGAAGAACTGAAAATATGATTTGTGCTGGATATCTTGATGGCAATAAAGACTCATGCTCGGTAAATATTTAATAATTGTTTGGACTTTTATTCGTAGTATATTCGTATACTGATAACTTGTTTTGTTATTCGTAGGGTGATAGCGGTGGCCCACTTCTTGTTCAAGCACCTCAAGGACATCTGGAAGTTATAGGTGAATATTCTCATCACTCAATGTGTTATTTAATATATTCATAAATTATGTTTATCACGTATTATTTTTTCTTCTTTGTAAGGTATTACATCATTTGGTCGTGGCTGTGCTCGACCAAGATATCCAGGTGTATATACAAAATTATCAAACTATCTGGGATGGTTGAGAGAAAATTTAGACGGTGAATGTATTTGTCCATCACCCGGACAAAATTAATCTATCATAGAGATTAATATTTCATTACTTATTATTAATTACTGTTAAATATTATCATTCATTATTTGAGACAATCTAGTCGTTAAATTTAAGCTTAGTGGTAGAGGATTATTAAGATAGCTTTATCAACGTACTGTGATTATTATCTTTAATTATTTTATTGAAGATAATATTACTAATTAATTTAAACTCATCTTAATTGATATAAATATTATCAACTAAAATATTTAAGTTACATAATGATACAAAGTAATAATAATAATAATAAGATTAAATAATTTTTTTTTAAACAAATAAAAAATATTGGTCAATGACAATATTTCAATAAATGACTTTCCTTTATTTTGAAATTTTAAAATCAAGCAAAACAATAATTGCGTTGATGGTTCATTAAAAACTTGTTGATTGAAAAAAAAAAAATATTGTCAAGTGATAACTGGTGTTTATTTAATTTTTTAAATAAATAATAAGTATAGTTCAAGATACATCGAGATGCATGTTTATGCCAGAGTAATAGTAATCGGGTCACGGTACTGAAAACATTTTGCTTTCGACGAATGAATGTGGGTTAGTGAAACCATCGAACGTTATAATACGCACAATACTTGAAAACTTTAAATAAATTCAAATTAATTAACGGAAATTGTATCAATAATTTTAACTTGTTGTAATAATAACTTAGTACTTTAATTACAAAAGAAAAAAAAATATAATTTACATTAAAATAGCTGTAATATAGTTGAAAAAAAAAAACTATCGACAGCTAACAACGAAAATATTTAATTCGAAAAATGATTATTTTTTTTGAGAGAAATTTCTTTTTATTCGACAAATACACACGACCGTTACAAAATCAAGTTTCGAAATATTTGGCGAATCAAAGTGAGGTGAGAAAAAAAATAAAAATACGGTCAATAAGAAGATAAATAAATTTACATTGTGATTATTGATTGAAGAAATAAAAGGGAATACAAGAATAAAATAGACTTGTGTCAGCTGAGTGGTCTAGTAATGTTATTTCTTAATTTTACTTTCGTGAAATCAAGTGTATGTGTACTTGATTGCATCTAAAAACTCCTTTCTCAACGATAGACCACTGGGGGACTTGTATATATGAACAGGAGGACGAGCAGGGGATCGTATCCGGTCAGAGAAAGAACTTTCATCGTGCCGATACAGACCACCAGCAGTTAACTTCTATCATCAGTCTCAGTCAGTAAGTTTATAAAACTGGCAAAATTCTTAATATCAATAATACATTTTTAACTCAAACTCAATAAATTATACTGAAAAAAAAAAAGAAATAATAAATAACTGGGTAACAGTCATTTAACGAGAGTTTGGATTTATTATATTATTTTATTTACCATGCAACCATGGACTGTGATAAATTGGAAGTGTACAGTGCAAATTGAAAATTTTAAAATCCGATAAGGGAAGATTCAGCACTGTCACAAAGTGAAAGTAATTAAGTGAAAAAAATAAAAATATTTCAAGATAAAAATTTAAATATATAGAGGCTGTTAAAGTGTTACAAATAATGCTGTTTAAAAAGGCAATATTTTTTATTTTACCAATTTTTATTATGGAAATAAGAGCCTTTGTTAGATTTCAGAGAAATGATGATCCAGAAAAATCAAGATTATATCACGTGAGTTGAAATTTGTAAAGCAAAAAAAAATTTATAAAAAAATTAATAAAATGAATAATGATTGACATAACAAAGGAGCATTGTGTCAATTAAATGGACCAGATTATATTTACGTAACTACTATTCACTGTGACTTGGTATAACAACAAGTAAAAGAAAATGGAAAGGTCAATGTCATGATCACTTTCAATGTATGTTTTTTTTATTTTTTTTTTTCCATAATAAATCCGCGATATTGTTGATAGTCTTGATAATATATTAATGACTTGAAATGATGTTAAGAAGACCTTGACACGTGTTAATTACAGTCATCACTTTCACCCATTGAGTTGCTCACTCAATGCATTTAACATTGAGAAAGTTATTTATTTTATTTTTTATATTTGCATTATTTATTTTCAGCATAAATTTACAGAAAATCGTACTGGTAAATTTCTTTTTGATGAAATATTTGGAATTGATGTTACTGGAAGTGGTGGCAGTGATGGTGATGAACAGAGACTTAGAAATTGTAGTTGTGGTATGAATTAATTTAAGTTAAAAAAAAATAACAACACTATACAAAGTGACAAAATAATAAATTGAGTAAATGAAAATTAAAAAACAAAAAAAAATTTGCAGAATGTGGAGTTATAAATTCAGAGAATAGAATAGTCGGTGGTCAGCCATCCGAACCACATAGATATCCATGGATTGCAAGATTAGTTTATGAAGGAAAATTTCATTGTGGAGGAAGTCTATTGACAAATGATTATATTTTAACAGCTGCTCATTGTCTAAGAAGGTGAATAAAAAAAAAACCATCAACATAATTAAAAAATTTTTAGAAAATAACATATTTTTTTAATTGAAAATTTATCTAGATTGCAACGTTCAAAAATCCGAATTGTACTTGGTGATCATGATCAGTATGTTAACAATGAAGCAGTTGCTGTTATGCGAGCAGTAAGTGCAATAATACGTCATAGAAATTTTGATATGAATTCATACAATCACGATGTTGCACTTTTAAAATTAAAAAAACCAGTTAAATTTACAAAAACAATAAAACCAGTATGTTTACCACAATCTGAAATTGATCCAGCTGGCAAAGAAGGAACTGTTGTTGGATGGGGTCGAACAATTGAAGGTGGTATGTTACCTGGGCCAGTGCATGAAGTTAAAGTACCAATATTAACATTAGATCAATGTCGTAGAATGAAATATAAAGCAAATAGAATATCAGAAAATATGATTTGTGCTGGTAGAGGAAGTATGGATTCATGTCAAGGTGACAGTGGTGGTCCATTGCTTATTCAAGAAGGTGCAAAAACAGAAATAGCAGGTACATAACTAACATGATTAAATTAAAACTTTATCTTATAAATTTTTAATTATTTAAATAATATACTTTTAGGTATTGTTTCTTGGGGTGTCGGTTGTGGAAGACAAGGCTACCCCGGGGTAAGAAAATAAATCTAAACTATCTTGTTTACTTTTTTTTTTCCTTGCAATTTCATTTGATTTTCTCATTTAAAAATCTATTTATGTTCAGGTATATACAAGAGTTACAAGATATTTAAACTGGATCCATACAAACATGCAGGATACCTGTTTATGCGTAAAGTAAATATCATTTAAAAGGAAAACGAGATTCCATTGGAGAGCAGCTACAAGTGTACATATTTTATCTATATATATCTTTATAATATTGAGAAAAGAAAATCCTGACATGTACAGTATATATTTTATAAAAATATATGTAATTAAACAAATAAAGAATATATATATTTAGTAATCATATCACTATAATTATAATTCATTTGTGTGCAAAGATAGTATATTGTTTTTTATTTTTCTTCGAGTTAAAAACGTTGTTTGAATGCTGATTTATTTGATTGGTATTTTTTGTATTGTTTCATCGGTTGCTGGGCAGTGTTCAGCCAGTGATGACCTGATAACGGTTCAACAAAAATGGAATAATACATAAATGATTTATAACGGTTCTTTACTGTCAGGGCAACAACTGGGATAGTATTATAGTTGTAACCAACGCATTATGTCGTTTAAGTGTCACTGGTAAATAAACTATCATTGCCCTAGTGAAAGTCTATGCTTCTTCATTGATCTGTTATCATCACAAAAAAGGGAATTTCATTTCATTGATATCAGGCTTTTTTTCTTTTCTTTCTTTTCACGAAATTATCAATGAAATTTTGTAAACCTTTTAACGGAATATTTGAAAAAATATAGAAAGAAAGAAATAGCCGATAGATTTTCTTGGAATAATGATTTTAAAATAATTCAAAAGATTTTAACTCTTGATCATCTTTCAACCGGTCTTTGATAGCTACTTTTTTCTCCAAAGAAATCTTGTTTTATGAAGTTTCTTACGGTACCAAATAGGTACATATGCCTTTCCCTTCTTTATGCTGAGGAGACCAGCCCAAAATACAGGTTCATTTATTGTAATCAAGTATGAGTAAGAATAAATTATTCAACACTAATTTTATTCATTTTTTTTGTTTAAAAAAAAAAAAGAATTAATTTATATTTATTCTTTTGTAGATGAAAAAAAAATATATATATTTCGACATTGCAGTGGTAATATACAGAGGAAGCGAATGGCCTTGCGGTCAGTGACAGGATTTGTCCATGAACGTGAACTCCAAGTCGTACTGATCAAGTATTAACTGTCCAGTTTGGCGTCGACTATTTCATGTTAACCCTTCTCCAACTCCAACGCTCTTTAAAACCATCTTACTTTTTTATTTTATGTATTTATTCTTCATCTTTTTCTACGTCAGAGTAACCGATCACTCCACGACAAGAAACCAAGTCTTCAGAGTTCTTTACAGCAGTTCAAGGACATGTTCATCGTTTATACTTGACGTTGTACATTTTGGTGAATTTTATTTCACAATTTTATATATAATAATATTTTGTGAGCGTGTTTTTTTTTTAACACAAGTTTTTGTTGGACTATTGAATAAATTGAATATAATCTGTGATTGTGCAATGAGGTATCAAGTGATTATTGTGTTAGTGCTTGGGACTGTTGTTTCAGGTCAACAAACTCAGGTGAGTCAAATTTTAAATTTAATCGAAAAGACAAATCTTGAGTGTTTAATGCTTTTTTTTTATATTTCTTTTTCCATTTAGCAGAGAGGATTAGCAGCTAATTTGGTGAAGAATTTTTTCGGTATTTTTGGTAATAAGCCACCGAATTCCACGTCAACAACACCTGAAGGCTGCTATTGCAGTAAGTAAATTAATACGTAATATGTATCAAGTATTTTTGTATTATTTTTTTATGCTCAATATTTTATTTAGGTTGTGGAGTTAGAAATGAAGAGGGTCGAATTGTTGGTGGTCAAACAACACGAATCAATGAGTTTCCATGGATGGCTAGATTATCATATTTAAATAAATTTTATTGCGGTGGAACACTCATCAATGATCGTTATGTACTAACAGCTGCTCATTGTGTCAAAGGGTTTGTAGTAACGATGAGTAATTAAGAGAAAAAAATTGATTATAATAATTATTATAGACAGAATTTTTTTTAGATTTATGTGGTTTATGATAAAAGTTACATTTGGTGAACATGACAGATGTGATGAGAAGTATAAAGCCGAGACAAGATATGTTGTACGTGCATTTACTGGTGATTTTAGTTTTCTTAATTTTGACAATGATATTGCATTATTAAAACTCAATGATCGTGTACAATTATCAGATACAATAAGACCAATTTGTTTACCATCAGTGAAAGGTAAATATAAAAAATGACAATATTCTAATGATGTATTTGAAAAATTCATTTGCCTGTTAACAAACAAGCTTGTTATACATTGCGTAAATTGACAAGTGACCTCATTGAATTCTCGTATCATTTATTACGAGATATATTACACCATGAGTATCATAATTAGACGAGGTATACGGGTACCATACATGTCAAATGTAAATATAAGCTAAATGATAATTAGAACTTCAATACTTCATATCGGTTGTGTTCTCTTTTTTTTTTCTTCACTTCAAATTTAGTTGTCAAATTATGACAACTAAATTAATATAAACGATTTCTTTTGAAGATAATATATTATTAAAACCGAGTAATATTTATAATATTAAGGTCAAGAGTTAACTTTCTGTCTTGATCGATAAAGGGAAATCAATTATATTTGAAGTTGTTTTTTATTTATTCGTAATTTTCTTATTTTTTTCATAATAAATATTTGTAACAAGTATAGGGGCTAATGTGTCTTTGTTAATTTATTCATTTATTTATGTATTTTATTCTTTGAACAATAGAAAATGAGTATATTGGTACAAAAGCTATAGCAACTGGTTGGGGAACACTTCGTGAGGATGGAAAACCTACTTGTTTACTTCAAGAAGTTGAAGTACCAGTTATGAGCCTACAAGAATGTCGTAATACAAGTTATAATTCTAAAATGATATCTGACAATATGCTTTGTGCTGGATATAAAGAGGGAAAAAAAGATTCTTGTCAGGTAATTTAATTCCTGTTGATTTTAAATATATTTCTATTTTATAATTTATTAATTCATTTTATTTATCAACAGGGTGATAGTGGTGGACCATTAATTGCTGAACGAATAGATAAAAAATATGAATTAATTGGTGTTGTGTCTTGGGGTAATGGCTGTGCAAGGGAAGGATATCCAGGAGTTTACACACGTGTTACAAAGTTTATTGACTGGCTCAAAACCAATGCCAGAGACGGTTGCTTTTGTGAACACAATTAAATACTAATCATTATCCACAAAACTCGATGATTTTTTTTTACTCAATTAAATTATATAAGTGCATCGAGCATCATCAGTGTCATAAACATGTAATCAGATATATTTATTGTCATTTTTATAAAATCAAAATAATCAAATAAATTAATTAATAATTTTCCTAAATTCCTAAACTAGTCTTATGGAGAAAATAACTATAATGATAATAAAAAGTTGATATAAATATATTTAAATTTATTTTATTGGTAAAAAAATGTTAAGATAATAAGCTTGGGTAGGTGTAACATTATCTTTGATTGCTCGAAGCAACGTGAGTCTTAACGGGACTTGAGATGCACTGACCGGGGGTCATTGGACTGGCTATGTTAGAATAAAAAAAATGTCAAAGAAATAAGAAGAAAAATAATAATGATAACAGTAATAAAAGAGAAAAAACTTAGCATCAAGTTCTGTGGTTGTAAAAATGTTTATAAAAATTATTAGTGAATCTGTGCGTTGATGATAAGAACCGTATGCGGGTTGTACACCGCTATAACTTTTATTGTTATTTTTTTTTTGTTTTATTTTATTTTCTTTTCACGTAAAAAGAGATACATTTTAGAATATCGAGAGGCAGTTTATGTCTGGCTAACGCAGTGAAAAGTCATGAATTTACAAGATTTTGTCAAGTATCTTCTTTGTGTGCTAAGTGTGCATGTTACACTTGCATTGAATAATCATTCGACAAGTTTAGTGAGTACTGTATTATTGTCAATTAATTTTCATAAATAAATAATTAATTTTAATTGTATATGAAATGTTAGATTCAAAAACCGAGGACTAGTCGTGGTTTTTTGGATTCAATTGTTAGCAGATTTAGAACATGTGGAGGGTGTTGTGAGTATGATATATTGCTTAATTTATTTTATATAATATTTTTAAAATATTTTAATTTTTATTCAACAAGTGTGTGGAAGATCTAATCGAATGGGTTCAAGATTTTTCGGCGGTGAAACAACACAATCACATGAATTTCCATGGCTCACCAACATACATGTTAAGTCTGATCCTCCAATAAGTGGAACTTTGATAAATGATCGTTATGTTTTGACTTCTGCTAGTCAAATAGTTGGGTGAGCCATTTATATATAATAAAAATATATATTTCAATACCTCGAATTTTATTTTAATTGAATAAACTTTATCCAGTGCAACAGCACCAGAAATCAAAGTTACCATTGGAGCATTTGATCGTTGTAATATTGATATTTCATCATCAAATGTCAGTGTTGAACACATTATAATGTATCCAGAATTTATACAAGAAACACACGCTCACGATTTAGCATTGCTTCGTTTAACTCGTCCAATAAAATTTGAAAAGCGAGTAACATCAGTTTGTTTACCAAATCCTGGATCAACTTATCTGGGACAAGTTGGTACTGTATTGGGATGGACTGCATCAACAGATGATGATTCTAATAATAAATCATGTTTGCCTAAAAAAATGGGTCTTCCAATACTTGGTACTGCTGAATGTTTAAAATCCGGTGTTGAATTAAAAAATTATCATGCTGATTCTGGTTGTATTGGAGTATTTGGAACAAAGTCTCTCATATGCCAGGTAGTTTAATTTATTTTTAATATGATATAAATTATTAATTTTAATAATTTTTTTTTTAATAAACAATTTGATTGTCTAGAGTGATGTGGGAACATCTGTTTTGTACAGATCTTACTTAGGAATTTATGATATCGTTGGTAATTAATTTTGATTTATAAATAAAATTTTTAAACAAGAAAATGTTGATATTTTATATCTGAATTTCTATTGTTATTTGTTTTTTTCTAGGACTATTGTCAAATGGAAACACGTGTGATGAAAATTCAACACAAACTGCTGTTTATACAAGGTGACTTATTTAACAAACCGAATAATAAAAAAAATTAATTATTTATTTAATAACCGATACACTAATTTGATTCAATTTAATTTTTTATCTCATAGAATTGGTCCTCATTTAGATTGGATTCTACAAAATACTAAAGACGCATGTTATTGTACAAAATAATATTTAAAAAAATATTGTAATATTGGAAATAATATAAATAATTGCTAAAGATTATTTATATTATTTCAAAGAGAAAAAAAAAGAAAATGGTTCGTTTGAATAAAATATTTTTTGTGCATTTAATTTATCACTTTTCTTTTAACCTGGATCACGAGTTGCGTGCAATTGTATATAAAAAAGGGAGTTCTTTAATTCAATAGAAGAATACAGAAAAGTAGGTGTGAAAAGATTCATAGGCAATGTAAAAAAGAAATATATTTCAAGATAATTCTTTTTTTTTTTTTTGTCGACGACCCTCAAAGGATGTAGACTATATTAGTCTTGAAAAACGTATCCATAATCCTAGTGTATATAAATATAGAGGTTTTTCTCTAGAGCTTCTTAATTCTAAGACTATAAATATCGTCAATAAGCAATGGGCTTCTAGAGTCTTATCTATCATTTTTCGTCGCTTTTATTTTTTCATTTATTTTATTGATCAAAACTAGCATTCACTATTTTTAGTATCATGTTTTATCGTTTATTATTTTGTTTCAAACGTATTTAACACTTGGGAATTGTTATGCCCAGAGAAGTATTAGAAAATAATGAAAATAATGTTCGGGTCAATGGCTAATTAAATAATGATTAGTACATGATTACAGCATAAAAGAAAAAAATCAAATTAAAAAATTAAAAAATAATCAATCGCTTGACAACTTGAATAAATTTTTCCAACCAACTTAAATTGTTAAACTTAATTCGACATGAGTTTGACTTGTTATCTTTAACACGGTATAATTGATGAATCAATAAAAAAAAAAATCATTTCAAACGAATGATGATTGTGTTGTTAGAGAGAAATAAAAAAAGAGAAGCCAATATGTTACGAGTATCAGCTCAAAGTACGGTCAGTACGATTTTAGTGTTCATGAAGATCACAAAAACTACATGATGAAGTTGTACATTATCATTGGAATCATTTGGATTATTTGTTTTTTAGATGTTTGTTGAGATTTTTTTTTTTTTTTTTACTATTATTATACATGAATCTGGTGAGTCAATAAATTGTAATAATATTATTTTTTTTTTTGTTTCTTTGAATTATAGGTAGTAAGCTCTAAAAAAAAACATGTAGGTCCAAGGGTCAACCCAAAGTGCGGTAATAATTTATTTGACTAATAATGATATTTTATTATCAGCTTATTCTGTTTATTTATTTATTATTTTGATACGCCAGTGTGTGGTGTATCAGGGGAAGGTGTAGCTAATAGGATTGTTGGTGGTGTAGTTGCGATTCCTCATACATTGCCATGGATAGTAGCTATTTTTAATAAACGAGCTTTACACTGCGGAGGAGTTTTAATAAATGATCGATATGTATTAACAGCGGAAAAAAAAAAAAAAAAAAAAAAAAACAAAATCCAAGCAAATGTCTTGTAACTTTTCAGGGCTAAAATGAATGATCTAGATGTTGGAGTTGGAATGCATGATATTCAAAATACTAAAGAAGGTTCTGTTATAGAAATTGAAAAAATAATTTTACATCAAAACTTTGAGAGCGATTATCTTCATGACACTAATGACATTGCATTGATAAAATTGAAAACTCCAGTAAAATTTAATGATGACGTAAAACCAGTTTGTCTTCCAACAAAAGGATCAGATTTTACTGGTCATGAGACAAAAGTTGCTGGTTGGGGTCGTGTGACAACCGACGGTGGGGCATCAAGATATCTACGTGAAGCATCACTCAAAGTTATGGCATTTGAACAATGTAAAAATACATCATTTGGTGATCATTTAACTGACTCAATGATGTGTGCATACAGTGATGATAAAGATGCTTGTCAGGTAACGTTATTATTTAATATTTCTTATTATTTATTTTAACGTAATAATAATATCAATATTTGTTTTAATATCAGGGTGATAGCGGTGGTCCTTTACTTTTTGTACGAGAAGATAATAGATATGAAACAATTGGCGTTGTTTCTTGGGGAATTGGATGTGCAAAACGTGGTATGCCAGGTATTTACGTTAAACTAACTGATTATCTTGGCTGGATTAAAAAGCACACAAAAGATTCAATTTACTGTCTTGATAAATAAAAAAATTAATTACTATATATTTAATTTTTTGCTTATTTATTCATTTGACAACTGTGAAATTTAGTAATAAATAAAAACAAAAAATAAAACATAAATAGCCTATTGTTACTACGCAAATTAAACTGTTCAATTGTCACAGTTGATTATTATAATTTAAACTGGAGAACTTTTTAAGCTTAATATCGTTCGCGATCATAAATTTAATCGAACTAAAATGTCACTATTATTTATTGAAACATAAAATTCAACTCATTATTTTTTATTTTTTAAAGAATAAACAATTTTTTTATTGATATGAAAAAGTTTGTTGTATAATAATTTACATCTGTTACGTAATGTTTTTGTATGTACGTGTTGTTAAGTGTGCATGTAAAACTTGGTATTCATTATATTCATGGTACTTGATAAAATTTATTTATATGAATATTTCAACGTTATCATATATTTATATAGAAATTATACTGTTTGTTCATTTTATTATTTTTTTTGAATGATAAAAAATTGTTTATTAATAATTATGGTTTTTGATTCATCTTCTAAAAAGTGGCAGTTCAATTTCATCAACTCTTCTACCACGAAAATTCCTGGATATTTCGCTTTTTTTTTATAGTAAATAACACAACAATTGTCAGAATTAAACCACGAATAATTGACTGGGGTGTCTCCATAAATAATTTATGTATACGTTTTTAAAATGTAAAATTGACTCTTACCTTCGAAAACAGCCGACAACCATCAGTCCAATGACACATGATGCTGAAATCATTGTGAAGTATGGAAAATTAGTTGAGCCTTGGTTGCTTACTGCTTGTGATGGTGTTGATGAATTTTTTTTTTCATCCTGAGATTCAGGTGGTTCCAGTTGTGTAGTATCCTTGCTGGGAGACACAATTTCATCTCCAGAATTATGATTAGTCTGTTGTATCAAATGATCATCATGTGATTCTGTTAAAAAAAAAATATCATATAAATTAGTGACAATTAATATCAAGTGAAAATCCTAAAGATTTGTTTTACCATTTTCCAATTGAATGTCATTTGAATATTTTTTTTCAATGACTGATTCTGATGTCGATGAAATTAATGTTTTTTCAGTTTGTACTTCCAACTCGTAATCATCTAAATTATCATATCGGTCATCATGATTAATCATTGATTTTCTGTGTAATTCTTTTAGCTGTTTGTCGATGACATAAATTACCAAACACAGAGGATTTAATTGTTGTGAATTGTAACAGGCATTTTGACAGTCAGGAAGCTTCTCCAATTGTTCAGCGTATTTTTTAGTTTGGTTCCAAGAATAAAGTAATGGCTTTTTTATCGACTCACAGAGTGTAGATACACTATGTGGTGAGTTATACTCTTTAATTTTTTTAGATATTTCAGCTTCAAACAGTGTTACATTGTTTAATAAATTTTCTGGTGAACCTGGTGATGATGTACTCGCTATGATGTGACAAATTTTATGATTTCTGTCATGCATAGCCAAACAAAGTACCAGGTCAGGGGTACTGATCGTATTGGCATCTTGAAGAGACAATTCATTGCATCTTTTCAAGTAAGTTGAATTAATAATTTGTTCTGAATTTGTACACACTTTTTCATTCAGAATCATTTGATTGACTGAAATTTTCGTGCCAGAGCAGTTACAAAAAATAATAATAATAATTGAGCACAGGTAAATTAATCTTGCAAATGTATGCATTGTTATTATTTCTTTTTTTGTTATTGACAAACTCTTGATTTTTTACTTGACCAAGTCTAATCACGATTAATAATTCAATATATTATAATATTTTGCGTATTAGTTGTCAACTGTTTACTTGGTTTTCATATCAATTTTATTATTGTTCTTGGAATTGAGTGTAGATATGGGCTGGCTTTATGTTGCGGTCCCCTGGAGTGAGTCAAGTGTGAGTGTGTCGCATAAAAACAAAAAACAAAACACATAAAAACGAAATAGTACCGGTTGAAAAGTATTTTCTTTAAAACATACTAATTTTTAACAAAAATAAGAAAAAAAATATGTAATTCTTGATGACAATCTTACTATTGATATCAAACTACATTGAATTTATTTTTTTAGATATATTTTTTCGAGCAACATGAAAGATTTAATAGATTTATTACCTGTTTTTTTTATTGAGAATCTCAGGAAGATGAAGAATCACAAAACTACTTATTAACACTGATAGGATTAAGATGATTCTGAAGGAGATTATTTTTCAAAAAATATAATTATCACAATGATTCTGCTGCCTCAGATGAGCAAGACGTTGGACGCTGTTGCACTTTGATTGGAAGACTCAACTCTCAAGATCTTATGCTGCCATATTAAAATGCCGATAATAAAAAACACACTATTATTTTCCGTTGAAAATACTAACGGTCGATAAATTATCAAAAAAATGTTGAATTAAAACCGTAACGTACTTTTCAGTATTTATTGTCCCGCCAAATTATCTTTGATTATTTTTCCTCCCAGTATTAAATAAATTATCTAAAAAAAATATTAATTAAGTTTAAAAGCAGACCTATTTCTTCTTATCAAATAATATATTTACTTTTATGTGTGTTATTCAATCAAACGTTGACAAAAAATATTTGTATTTTCTTTTGTTTTTTTTTGCACACGTCCTCTTTTATCGACGATAATAGCATCAGTTTGTCAACAACCACTCACTAAGTGTAATGCTTTTTTTGTGCTCCTTACGTAGTGTGTATTTACTGTGTAGTGTGTATATCAGTTTCAGTGATTATATCAGTGTTAATTGTTTAATTAATAATAATTTGTGAAAAAAAACGTGAAATATCAAGTTACTTAGTTCCTGGTTGCTGAGTTGCTGATGGCAATTATTTCTTATCCTGCTTGTTGCTGTTAAAAAAGTAATGTACATCTTGCTTTTTTACTCACTTGATTGATGATTTACTCAATTGTTTTTTTATAAATACATTTAATCGACTCCTATCCAATTATTGACTGAACACTGCATAAGCATTTAGGGCAGCCCACTCGTTTTTCTTTTGAATAATAATCAGGGATTTATCTGGAGCAAAAATTAAAATGATAAGAATAATATAATAAGAAATAACATGGAGAAAATGAATTACAAAATTTTTAACATTATATTTTATTTACCATTATCAGTGTAATGTTCAATGATATATGCGTATTACTCGACAATAGCGATTGTTTATATAAAGTATATCTACAGTCATGTGTGGTTTTCATCACAAATTGGTGTTAACTCAATATTATTATGCTGGTCATTCAATTGTCTGTGACCACAAATTATTATTTCATTTTTTTTCCATACTTCAATCTTATTGAAGTACCCTCCATCTTTCTTTTCGCGTTTTTTTATTTTTTTTTATTTTCTCTTTTAATAATAAATAAATTATTAGCTATATAAAACATTTATTATTATTAATATTATTTTTTTCTTAATTACGCAGTATTTACACAGTTTTAAGGGGTAAATTTTTTTTTGATAATTCAGAGTGAAATAAAACATGCAATTTACTTGGGTAAATTTGCTATTAATTAAAAAAAAAAAAAAACAATCATGATTTTGTGATAATTAGACAGTGCCTTTCCATCTTGGCAGTGTGGAAATTAAATTTTTTTTTTTCATTAAAAATGCTTTATCACACTCTGAATAATCGTCAATTAAAATAATATATTATTATAATTTATAACATTCATCTCAGCCTTTATTATACACTTCCGAGTTCCGAGCTAATCCCGCAACGTAGATTAAATATAAATCCAGTCTTCATTCATTCAACTGAATTTTTTTTCTAAAATTACACAAGTTAAATTATTATACCCTCGGATCAATATGATATGGATTATGTCGTTCTAATTTTTTATTTAGCTACCAAATGTTCAAGATTACTTGTTCATTAAAAAAAAAAAAATCTCTCATCAATTGTTATATCTGAATATCTGATTTCTAAACTTATACATTAGTTATTTTTTATTTTTGCAACTTTAATTTTTTTAATATAAATTTAGCGTATAGCAGCAATTTTTTTATAGCATCTTTTATTTTTTTTTTTTACAAAAACTAGTTAAACATCTTGCTAAATAATGAGACCTCAAATTATAAAAATAATACAGTTTTTTTTTTTCTTTTTTTGTCTCACTATTTTGCAAAATATGTAATTGCATTTCTCATTAAATTTTTAAATGGTTTTTTTTTTTTTTTGTAAAAGCTTAATCTATAGAACACATTCCTAATTAGTTTGTAGTCTACGAGTCGAGTGTTTTTAACTCTTGGATGGAATTTAACGTAAACTTGAATTTTCGTCAATTCTACATTGCTCTTAAATATTTGAAAATCACTTTCATAAAATTGTTGATTTTTAAAATTTTCGTTTCAAAGCCTAGTCTCGGAAGTGTGGCAGTAAAATTTCAATTCTCAAACACAGTTTAAATAATTGATTTTCTTTTTAATTTAAATAGTTGATATTTTGCTTAATCATATCAACTAATTACACTTAAGTTGAGCGATTACATGGCATCAGGAGTACCTACAAGTTTTCTTAATTTATTATGCTCTTATCGCACTTTCACCATTAAATAATATTTCAAAATAAAAAAAGATACATTTATAGTACAGCAATCATACCGCCAGTATGTTACAATATTTTTCATTTAAATTTAATTTAAATTAATATTAAAAATCGGTATTCACAATTGGTTTTTATCTACAATTGAGTAACATATAGCTGCATCGGTTTAATAAATTATTTGCATAAGCAATATCTGTACGTAAATTATTGTTCATAAAATCAATTTAAATTTATTACATTTTTCATGTTTACGAAGTTTTAAAATATAAAAAAAAGAACATTTTCATAGACCAGTCTTTGGACAAATAATTTTTTTTTTAAAAGATCTTTTTTAGCTCAAAATTAAAATAAAAAATATATATTAATTAAAAAAAAAAAAAAAAAAAAACAAGAAAAACAAACTAAAAATCGTATATCAATTGAGCTTTTTAATTGATTTAATAGATTGTTTTGTAATATAATTTAAACATTATACTAACAGTTTTCCTGGAAGCGTGACAAACACTTGACATGCACCTTGAAAACAATTAAATATATATTGTTATGTCATTGACAAAACTTTGAATCACATTTTCACTTATTTGTCAGGGCAATAAATATACAGTGCGTTACAGAAAGAATGAAAAAAAAAATAAACTTACGTATATATTTCAATATATCTGTTTGTCAATTACACACTAATCATGATGTGTGTATTTTTATTAATTAATTAATATCTAATGACTAATATCAATAATAAACTTTTTACAATGTATACAAAAAAACCACTTGATATGATTATACACCTCTCCATTTTGAATAATTATTTTCGTAACATACTATCAATAAGTATTTTTTGAGTTAATTATTTATATGGAAGAAACATCACTGCACAGTTTATTTCCCATTGATTAATTGTTTTATTTTTTTTTTCTTTCATTATTATATTTACTCGCAACTATTAGAAACACTATGAAAAATAATATCAGTTATTATTTGTGACAATAGAGAAATGTACAGGCTATAGTTAAAAATAAATGTCACATTTTTCGCTTGATATTATTATTTTCTTTTATATATTTTTGTTTTTGTCTCTAAAATTAAAGTGACGTTTGAGATTACCATTGATGAAATATTCTATAATATTTAATTCACGGAAAATAAACAGATTTAAGTGACATTTTACTTTGTCCAATGCATAGTACATTTTGTTGTAGAATATATTTTTTTTGTTATGAAAAAATAGGATAGCATTTTTGAAATGTTTCGATTAACATATTATTTATGTCAATTTTTATAATTTTGTTATTATTTAAACAATAATAATAAATTAATGATTAAAATTATTTAACTGTCTCGATGATCACTGAGTCTTGTTGTTTCCGTTGTTCCATTTGGATTAAGCAGGCTATTGAGCTTATTGTATCTTTGACTTCCAGAACTGCTCATTGTATTTGAAGCTGATGAATTATGCTGTGCATATGCTCCACTTCTTGGAAAACTAGGCACTTTGTCTGTAATAAAAATAATTAATTCATTAAATATACACGTAAGAAAAATAATAATAATTAGTCATTTGAATTAGAAAAAAAATTAATAATTACCCTTACTGCGATTGTGCCTCAGTCTTTCTTGTGAATTAGCTGGACCACATTGTCTCTGTGGAATACATGAATAGTTACTGTCACCACTGCTATATGTAGGTGAAGCTGTTCGATTTGTTCGTCTTCTTGGACTTCTATTATTACGATTTCTTGATGAATTTCTATTGTGTCCACAACCAGTACCAAAACGATTATTATATTCCATTGTATCGGCATATAAACAACTTGATTCTGAACAAGAACAACAAAGCTCAGAATGAGTATTTGAATCACATGATTTTCTGTCCCATTCTTCATTATTATCTGGTTGATAAATATTATCATTTCTAAACATATCTTCATTATGTCTATATGCTTCGTCATTTAATGGACCATGATTTTGATGATTTGGTCTACTATAACCAGGATCACGTGTTCTATAATCATCATTAATACCATTTTGATGCCCAAAAATAACAGAGCCACTTTCATATTCATTTTCTTGATTTTTATAATCATAATGATTGAAACCTTGTGGGAATGATGGCACTGGTGGTGGATTTGTTTGTGGTGGAAGTGTTGTATATCTTCCTTGTTGATGATTTATATGATTATTACCTTCATGATTAAGTCCATTCCATGGTGTTGGTGATGCTGAAAATGTATTATTACCAACACGTACTGGTGGTGTTGGTGGACTTTGTGAATTTATTGAATTATTAGCATCAAGATCATTTTGTTGTACATTTCTTTTACCAAGATGTGGACTAAATGCAGCCATTTGTTTTTGCATTCTTGCTGAGAGTGATGTACCTGTAGGTGGTGGATGTTCTGGTGGTGGTGGTAACATGTCACACCAATTAGGCATTCCTGGTTGACTATTTTGATTGTCTGTTGGTGGTATTCTATAAGGTGGTCTTCTTTGTACATCTGTATTTTCATCGGTATAAACCGAACTTGCATTATCGCTACTTGGTGAAAGGGTTGATTGATTGTGTTCTTGATTTGATTCGAGATTTGAATAATCTGGCTTCAAGCATGAATCACTTGAATTTGATTTTTGACCACTACCATCCATTGAATCGGGACTACCACGGTTACCAACACACAGTGTTGTTGTAGCATATGGTTCTGGTGGTGCTTGAAGGGGTTTTCTTGCATTATAAAATGTTGTTAAATTAACTTCAGCATACTCAGAACCAGCCATACTGACAATTCCTGGTGCCAACATTTGTTGATTATTCAATAATTTTGTTTCACAATCTTTGTCATTTGATTGAAGTGTATTTGTTGGTCTCCATCCACGTTCTAACCAAAGTGTGTCTTTATTAAGTTGACATATATCATTTGCCGTGCCCACAGGAACGCTGAGATGACCAAGTTGTTTTCTCATTGCTTGTTTTCTACGAAGATATACTGCCCCCACAAGTCCAGCAACAATTGTAAATATCATAATTATAATCAATATTAAAAACCATGTTTCTGTTACAACTGATATACTGTCATGATTTGGATCACTTCTTGGTGGTAGTTGTACTAATTGACTTGGATCCATATTGAGTATTGTTGGACTTGAAAATGGTCCTAAACCTGTACGTGTAAAACCAGCAACTCTAGCAGTATATAAACCACCAGCTGATAAACTATTAATAATAACCGAAGTTGTTGATGCATTTAATGCCATTTGTCCTAATATTTTATTACTACTATTACTTTTAATTTGTATTTTGTAACCAATTAATGGACCATTTTGTTCTGACTTTGGTGGTGGTGCCCATCTAACAAATGCCGATGTTATATTTATCATTCCAACATGTACATTTTCAGGTGTACCTGATGGTATATCTTCTAATGTTGTAGCTAATTTAACATTGCTCGGTCGTCCTTCTATTGTCTTGTAGAAGGGGACGAGGAAAAATTCATACAGTGTATATTTTTTTAAACTTGTTAATATATAACTAGTTGCACCAGCATTCATAACAGTTACCATTTGATATTCTGGTTTATTCGATATTTCACGATATCTTATATAAAGACCCTCAACAAGATCGGCAGCACCAAGTATATCCCACATTATTTTAACACTTGTACTTGTTAATGGTTGAACTTCTCGTAAATGTAAAATTTCACTATTTAATCTATCTCGAGCGCGAATCAATTCAATTTGTGGCACCGAATATTGATTTTGACTTGTTGTATGTGCAACATCTGACAATGGACCTGGCAAAGAAAGGCCATGGCTGTTTTCAGCGCGAATTAAAAATACATATTTTGTATCAGGCCTAAGATTTAATACACTATATGTGTCATCAATAATTCCAGTTGCTGCAACGACCCATCCAGTATTTAAATTACTACTGAAATATTCAACATTGTAACCAATTATTTTACTTTTTCCTTCGTGTCCCGGTGACCAAGTTAATGTTACTGATGAGCTTGTAATATTGACAATTCTCGGTTTACTTGGATTTTGAGGAAGAGCTAGCATATCAGGTGTTTTATGAAATGTTGTTGTTGCTGATATTGTCAAAGTTGCTGACCAAGAAGTATTTCCAGACTCAGATGATGCAATACATGTATACATTCCTGCATCAGCAGTCTGTAAATCATCAACAACAAGTGTACCATTTGTTAGCATACTTATTCGATTACCAAGAGATAATAAAACACCATCTTTATGCCATTGAACTTTTGGAATTGGTGTTCCAACAGCTCGACAAGGTAAATACGCTGTACTTTTAACGGGCAGTGTTTGATTGGCAGGACCAAGTTCAATTATGGGTGGTGGTACTTCTTCCACTGGTGTCATCTAAAATTACATTTGAATAATTAAATATAAATAAAATATATAATTTAATTTTTTATATATCTATATTATGAAGAATATAATACAATACATACTTGTAAAAACACAGTTGCTGTACTTGCACCAGCTTGGCTAATTGCACTACAAACATAATGTCCTTCATCTTTTTTGATAGTTCCTTTTATATGCAAACTACCATCCTCGTTGATAGTGTAGCGTCCCTGATAAACATTACCCGGGAACATGAGCTCTTGGGAGCCTTCTCTTGTCCAGAATATCGAGGGTTTTGGTGTGCCTTTTGCTGAACATGCAAATGACACGTCTGAGCCAGTGCTCACTGTCTCATCCTTGGGAAAATTAGTAAAGACTGGACGAGCTATTTAATAAAAAATAAAATATTTAATTAATAACAATGACAATAATAAAAGGTGAAATAAAAAAACAATAAATGATGTTTGTCTTTGTTGGTTTAAATTAATTTTTTCTTTTATCTTTGTGTTTGTCTGGGCTGGTTGAAAATAAAAAATTAAATAACAAAAGTTAATAATATAGCCTTATGCAAATTCTTCTATTTTAAATTAAAAATTCATTAATACAGAAACAATTGTCATTGCAATTTCTTTGAAATCTTTGGAATACGTCAGCTATTATTATTGAAAAATATATAAAAGAATTACGAGTTACATTATTGAGTTTGAGTCTCTTTGTATTGAATCTTTTCTTCTCATTCTATTTATCTGTTTTTTTTTTTTTTTTTATATTAATTTATCTTTTATTTCTCTGAATATTTATTAATAAACTATTGACTCAAGTATAATTCGTGTAATTGAGATATGTACTCACAGTGTACAGTTAATGTTGCACTTGCTGATATAGCACCAACACTATTCTCAGCATCACAAATATAAGTACCAGCATCCTGTGGTGTAACCCGTTCAATACGTAAACTCTTGTCATCAAGAATGTGACCACGTCCAATAGGCATTTTGCCATCGTCTCTTCGCCATAGTATTTCCGGTGCTGGATCACCACCAACATGACATGCAAATTCTGCTGTTGAATCAATCAATACAGTTTGATTCTCCGGTGTTGCAATGAAAAATGGTTTGACTAAAAGAAATAGATGAGCAATTTTAAATTTATACAATACAATATTAAAAATAATTATTAAAATCATATTATTATTATTATTATTACCATGAACAGTTAATGTTGCAACTGCTGATTCTTTATCACCAACCATATTGTGAGCAACACACTGATATCTTCCTTGATCTGTTTGTTTAACATCAGATATCATAAGATTACCACCATCTACTAGGGTTATTCTGTAACAAAATACAAATATAATTATTATTTATTAATAAATTATTAATAATTAATAGTTTAATAGAAAAATTTAAATTGATATTGTAACAATAGATTTTAATATAAATTGATTAACGTTTGTCTGAATGCCCTTTGGCTCAGATATATGTGTACACAAATGCATATATATATACACACGAGTCTTTGTGATGCAATGTCTCGACAATACATTGTCAAATCGCAATTAAACGACCGTTCAAACTCACGAAATGCCTTGGTGTATATATAGGATAAATATATGTGTATATATATATGGATGATAGTCTCGTAGAGTTATACGAAAAGGGACTCAATTCGTAAATACTATGGAAATCGATAGCTCCTAGATTGTGTCCTCTAATTTATAGTATCAATTAATTTATTCTCTGACAGACCAAAACCCGCTTGTTGTTCTCTCGGGCCATGTGAATACACCACCAATGCTGTTGTACACAATATGTGTATTATTGTCATGTAGACAAAATGAACAGATTTAATTTCTATTAATATAAATTGAATTACGTTTAAATATTGCAATTGATAAATTTACAATTATTGTTTGATTGTTTTTAAATAAATTGCGAACGAAAATAAAAAAAAAAATATGAATAAATCGTAATAAAAGTTGTATAAATTATTATTATAAAGAAAAAATAAAAAAGATAATAAGAAAATTGAGAGCATTAAAGTTTTGTACATGAAAATGAAACACTTTGGATGTAGAATGTAAATAACGAGTTCGTCTCATTCGTGGTAAAGTCGGGGTTGAAGATAACGTTGGAAGAATTATGGTAGGACATCCTTTAGAGCCATTCTCATGCAAATATGCGGTAGATTACGGGCCCTTGTGTCTTCGGATTATTACCATTGGGCCATTTTGTGCTATACAGACTTCTCCGTTAGTTCCTTGTGCTTTGAGTTACCTCTTATTGGCTCCAGCACATTCAACTTTTATACATTATATATTATATATTCACTTTTAACTATATAACATTACTTGCAATACTCTTGAGTGCCACCATGACAACACACTAAAATACCATCGCGGTGCAAGAATGACAGTGAAATTAATCGCTCAGATTTATTAAAACCTTATTGCATTTTTATTTCTATAAATATTTTTTTTTTATATATATAAGTAATACGTATTATATACAGACAATATTTCAAGTCAATTTTTTATCATTTTTATTCTTTCAAAAAGTTATACTTTTTTATTGACTTAATTAATTTGGACTGTCATAATTTTTTCAAAATAAATAAAGAACAAAGTTTAGTCTTCATTTTTCACCAGTATTATTACATCATATACAATTTTTTTTTTTTATCATAATTTAAGATTGTTGTTACTAACCGTTTGGTAGCTTCCAAGTCAATGACGTGCCCATTTCTTTTCCACTGAAGGGTTGGTTCAGGATGACCCCTAGGTGGTCCGCACTCCAGCAGTGCACGCTCTCCAGCAGCGACTCTTGTATTTTGTGGTTGTGCGCGAAATTCATCTCTCAATACTGAAAATAATAATCATATATATTATTATCTGTATACATAAATATTTCGTTATACAATTTAATTATTATAGAAAAATAAAAAACATTTGTTGGGTGTTCAATGCCAATGATCACAAAAAGAAATAATTAATTAAAAATATTGCCAATCAAATTAATTAGTTTGAAAGTTTGTGTTGAGCAAAATGAAATAATTGAAGGATTGATTTAGGTCATCGTTATAATTTATTGTCCTCGTTTCATCTTCCCATCGTAATAGTAATGTCTGAAGAAATACCTAGACTTTGCCAACCCTTTGGAACGAAGGCGCACGAGCGTGTCTATAACCATCTATATTTTGATTCATTTCATAGACATTCGACAGATATGTATATATTTATCCATGTAATTTCATCGAAATATACCTGGAAGGTAAATAGACAAACTATTCGTGTTTAACGTTTGGATATTGGCGTTTTGTTAGCCTTAAAAACTACCTTGTGTATATCGAGAAAAAAAAAAAACAAATATATGTATTATGCATACATTATCATTTTATTTCTCTTTTGCAAATTTTCTTATTCTCGTTTATCGCTATATTCTCAACGTCTTGACGTTTACCATTACCATTTATCACAAATGGTACCTCAAACCATTTACGAAACGCTTAGAGGCCCAAACGGCATTTTTTAAGAGTCGCAGAATTTCACACCAGTACAAAATTTTTTTACACACCCTATAGTCCCCCATGCATTTAACCTAATCGAACAATCGATGTTATTCTCTTTTTTTTTTCTGAATTTATTTTTCTTA
This sequence comes from Aphidius colemani, assembly GCA_030523065.1. Taxonomy (NCBI): domain Eukaryota; kingdom Metazoa; phylum Arthropoda; class Insecta; order Hymenoptera; family Braconidae; genus Aphidius; species Aphidius colemani. The sequence goes on along the minus strand of JAPYYR010000020.1, from coordinate 159,557 downwards.
TTACGATTATTTTTATTTTTATTTCTCGGCATTTTTTCCGATTTTATATTCTTACAGAAAAATATTGGTTTACATATACGCTTTGCTTTTTTTCCCTGATGTTGAAAATAAAAAAAAAATAATAACAATAAATTAAATATGAATAAGGCTAAATTGAAGGAGACTTTTTATTATTTTTATTTCTGTAAATATTCACAAATTTTTTATTTAAAAAAAATTTTTTTTATCGGTGGATTTGTATGCTCAACGATTGGTTATTGTTCGTATGAAAAAAAAGAAAATATTTCGTTGGAATATAATTCTTTATAAAGCAAGCAACACATTTTGTTGATGACCCTTTTTTTTTATTTTTATTTATTAATATTTTTTCCAATTCCAAACCAATTAACCTGGATATAGTTGAACCACAATTTAAATAGAGTTGTAAAAATAAATAAAAATTGTTGATGTTTTTTTTTATTACATTTCTATTTATTGTGGTTTATTATAAATTGAATTCGGTATTTATACGAATGGAAAATAAAAATAAATGAGTAGACTATTGTTTCCTGGGTCATATCTTTTGATATATTTTTAAATTTTTTAAAAATTGACTTTCTTTATTTCAGTCTTTTGAATGTGTGGTTTTAATTAATGAAAAACTCAATGACAAAAAATGGGAACAAGCGCGTTTCAATCGGCATATAAAAAATTTATAATGAAAAAAAATAATTCTAAAGAAAATATATTGAGAAAAAATAATTGAAAAAAATAAAAAAAAATAATAAGCTCATACAAATGACCCTAATGCAAAAACATTTCCAATGATTGGTACATAAAAAAATTATTCCCACAAGAAATTTACTTATCTCAAAACAACAGTGACAATACAAAAGTTTAAATAAATAAAAAAAATTAATTAGCATAAAGTATAAAAATAATTTTTATTGCTAATTGACTGTCACCATAGCTATTGAACCAAGGAAATATTGTCACTTGAATAATTGTTGTTGTATATACAAACTAATGGAGTCAATGTTAAATTGAATAGACATATTTTATGTTCAACACCTCTGTACTTTTCCTCTTCATCCTGTTACCAAGACAGACAATTAACCGGACACGATATGTTACCAGCAGCGTAAATTTTCAATATGTATAAGTCAAGCCCAAGATGAAGGATCCGGTCGTATCTTCAAATCCTACATCACCCTCTTTGCAGAAATATCAAAATTCATGTCATGCATTATGTTCATGACGAATGCTTGACACGTGACTATTTTGTTTTGGTGTTGATGTATAAATATAGATAGAAATATCATAGGAAACATAACGTTTATCTTTGTAATCATATCGAAGATAAAACGAGTCATCAACTCACTTGAATTGATGCTGATATTTCGATATTGGGTCATAAATACAACACTCTTGTTTCAATTATTATAAACATTATAAAATAGGACTATTCAAATTGTATCCAACGATCAAATCAGATCAAATGAAAAGCCTTTTGTTTCAAAACTTGATTGAACTTTGATTCATTTAAAACACAAAGAAATTAATTAGTGATTGAAATATTTCAGATAACAATTGTATACAATCTGGTATTTTTTCCATAGATAAATTTGAGCAATTCAATTTATTGTAAAGAGAGTGTTTGTTTTAATTTTACTGACAAAAAAACAAGAGAGTTGAATAAGTAAAAATTCATGAAAGGTGTCTGAGTATACGGTGTACAGTAGCAGGTAGATATTTTCAGAGTTTAGCCACTTTTATGAGAAAGTAAAAAAGCTTCAGCTACCTTGTGCTGGAATGAGTAATTTGGGGTGTTGAAAAAAAAGAAAATGTAGGTTGATTTATAGGTCGAGTTTTATATCGATGAACCTGAGAAATTGGCAGCTGTGTGACCCTCTTGAAAAAAACAAAATAAATAAAAATAAAAATAACGTCAATTTTTATTTTTGCCTTTGGTATTTTCCATTATTTTTTTTTTGCTTCTTTTGTTCATATAAAAACCAATAATTTACCAAAAACTTTTAATGTTAAATTTTATTTTTTTTTACTTGCCAATTAAAAACTTCAAAATAAAAATAAAATTATTAATTAAATAGAAAAAGAATTGCATATGAATTTTTAAATGTTGTTTTGAAGTCGTTAAATCATAACGATGATTGATGATCATTCATCAAATGAAGGGTTCTATATTATGATCACTGTGAAATGTGTTGTCTTTTGTTCATGTGACAACTGTCGATTAGTGTAGATGACAATATTCTCAGTAATATGAATGTGTGTGTGTGTATATTTGTACCAAGTGAGAGAATACAACATGCAATTGTTCAGTCTCTATATATAGTTGAGTGAATGAAACAAAGCCCTTCATCCAAAGTACCAAAGGTACTCTCCTATGGCCCAAAGGACATTTGAATATCTGTCACCGTTTCATGATTATACGTAACCACAAACCCATTGACTTTACTCGCTCGTGGATCAAATTGCAGATTTGACTCTCTTGAATTTACCTAATGGCAAAAGTTATCTACTAGACCTCACTCACTCCATGTCGTTATATATTTTCTCAGTCAATAGCTGTGTATGTATCCTATGTGGCTAATTCTATAAAATTATAAATCATTTAGTCATTTGAACAGCACCACTGAGTTATTATACTGAATTATTTAAACATGCTCGTTGGTAATTTTAACTTTATCAAATATTTATTTTCTTGATTATAATATTTCAAATATATTATCATTTAGAATTGTATTTACGTTTAATTAAATTATCATTTATATAAATATGGATTTTGTATGTGAATAAATGTGTAATGTCAAAATTATCAGTTTATACATGTCCTATGAATTCTGTTAAATTTCTCAGAAGAGGGTTTCATCAACAACTGCACTAGTTAAGTTATAATGTCACCCCTGAATGTATATCGGTAGTTATCAAGTTGATGTACACATTTATATTGAAATGTCGTGGTTATTGTGTATATATTACTTATCTTATTTATACATAAATACACACATGAATATTATACAAACAAAAAAAAATATTTAAGCATTATAGGGGAATTTGTAATTCGCGACATTTGTTAGCACTTAACAAACGAAACGTGATAAAGTCTCTGAAATTAGATTTCTGAATGGAAATTGGGATAAATATTTTGTCATAGGGGAAATTATACGTATAAAAATATACAAGGGACTGCAGTGTGGTACTTTTATATCGTGTTTATTTATGTTTATGGTGAGACTGAAAAAGCTCATTGATTATTTTATTTCATAAGCTTAATTATTATAGACAGAATTATATCCTTCACTCGTTGAGAGTATTAATCATCAACAAAATATATAAGGGCAAAAAGAAGAGCTAATTTCAAAAATTTCCTAATGAATCAGAGAAGGAAAAATAGTGTATTCTGTATTTTATGTTCTATTTAATTTTAAAAAATACATGCATGAAAGAAAAAGGAGAAAAATAAATAATGATATTGTTGGATTTACACAGCTTGGAATTTTTTTTTGTACAATGCATTGTATTATTTCGACGAGAGCTTTTTGAATGTTAACCAACCAAGTAAAATGTTTCATCATAATTTTAGTCACTGTTAAATTAACTTCATTTACCAGCAGTGCTTACACAATGCAGTAATAATAATGATATATTTTTCGTGAAGAATTTAACAGTATAAAAAAAAATGCAAATGAAATAAAGCACAAAATTAAAATAGTAGAAACAAAATGATGTTATAATGGTAGTAGTGTGTTTGATAAAAGAAACAATCCAACCAAAGGATTAAAGCACGAGTTGGGGGTAATAGTGCGATGAAGTATAAGTTATAGTCCAATTAAGATTAAATCCAGCGATTTCTAAAATGGTAAATGGAAAATTTTGAACCCTGTAAAAGCTTACTTTATTTTATTTTTTGCTTTCTCTTTCACACATACTAAAAAAAGCTCTCGTTCCATATAATTTTCGATATATTCATTATGATGTCTAGACACTCTGGGTGCTCATACTTGTGGCTCTCCAACGATTATTTTCCAGTCATTTTTTTATTTTTTAATTTAAAACTTTAATTGTTAATAATTTTATTGGTGCAATTTAACAATTGTGGAGATTTGAATGTGTGGATACGTGTATTAATATGTTTAACTACATTTTCATATGATAATATTAACATTCATTCAAGTAGTTAACACTTCATGTGTCCTTATTATCGTAAAATGAAAAAAAAAATTATTTAACCTTATCGTTCACATAACACAAATCCCATTTGTACATTTACGTGGATTGGCGGTGTGTCATTAAGAGTTGATAATCCACATGAATGTACAGTATATGTGTGTTTATTTATTGTTTTATATATGGTAGTTATTGCTGATGGTAAATATATATAGAAAGTGAACGAGTTGTACGGTTGTATAAAGTTATGGCAGCATTCAAGCCGTTATAAAATTAGTGCTGTAAATTTATCTAGACTGTCGGTCGGGCCATTGGGCCCCTCCATTTACATAGAAATGGCAGTGTAAGTAGAGCTTATTTATGTCTTTCCATACTGGCTATTGCACACGCGATCTAACTTTGACACGAATAGCACATGAGAAAACTGTAGCGATCGACAAACGGATCAGGAAGGAAACTGACAACCCTTTTTTTTTATTTGCATTTTTATGGTAATGGTAAAAATTTTTTTAGTAGATGAGTTGAATGTTATTACTCTGATTTTTTAGATCAATTGTCAAATTGCGTTACAGATGCTGGCAATTTTATTTCTATTGGTTTCTTTTTTTTTACTGTTTTTCGTGAATGAAAAATCATATAATGGAAAATCAGAAATTCGATATAGATATTTTATTCAAAACCGGATTTCAATTGCTATATATATTTTTGGTATACACAGAAATTTGTGCAATAGTCAAAAATAGAAAAAAAAAATAAAAAAATGTTTTTACAACGATTTATATTGCGTTCGAATATCAGGTTACTACTTTCATGTTATATACACAATCAAAAGTTTATCCAAAATGCAATCTAAAGCACATGCACTCTCAATTTAAACATATTTTTATTTTCCTGAATATTCAGTTTCCGAATGTAGTATATGTAAAACATGCCAAAATGCATACTATTATTGGATATGGATATATTATTGAATGAGTTTATTGTTATGTGTGCATCATTTAACCTTATTGTCACGTGTATTTGGATTTTACAAATATTTCAACTAACACAACAATAACGAATGACGATTGATGATTATAATTCTTGAATATTATTATCAGCAAATAATACTCATTGCAATTGGGCTCATTTATATATAAACGATTATGATTTTATATGTATACAAAATGAAAATATTTCCACTTCAAATTCCAATATAATTTTGATCTATATTTTACGTGCTTATTATTGTAGCGAGTTGTATTGGTCCGGTGTGAAAATTTACAGCTGTATTCTAATTCTATACGATCTATATAATCACAAATCACAAATTGAACTGAAAATATAATTTTTTCCATCAATTATTGTCTTGAATATTTGAACATCTGTACCAACAAACTATTTCTATTGCATATTTCAACTGATAAAATTATTTCTTTGGATTTTTAAAAAATGTACTATGAATTTTGTGATTACACAATATCGAAATGAGATGAGATTATTCTGTGAGTAATATATTGAAAATTCATTTAAAAAATTTCATCTCATCCTGAAAGTTTTTGTTCTTTGAAGTTGACGAGATCGTGAGGGTGAAAATAGGGTGATTGTGCAATGACAGTTAATGCAATTTAGGGTGCAAGGTTCAATTGAAAACCAATGGGGTTTCATGCACGAGTAACATATACAGAAAGTTACAGATCAAGAGTTGGGTAGCTTTGCAAATATGTCTGTGTCGAAGGATGCACTATTTCCCCTTGGAAAATAACATCATCCCTTCATGTGATATTCCGTTAGTAACGTCAACGAACCACAACACCAACCGTTGCAAATTCCCTCGAGTACATCTTAGACTTCCCAAAACACAAATTACCAAAATTGGCAAAGACAGTTTACAGATTTTTTTTCTTTATTCGAAATTTCAAACATTTTTTACTTTTTATATTGCTGTGATGAATTAAAATATATTTACTGGAGAATTTTTTTTTTTTTTTATATTTTTTTAATGAAAATTAAAAATAAATATACAGTGTGTGATTATCAGTTGAAACAAGTACCTTTACCATTTTAAATTATTTACATAAATTGCCATTTATACCAAGATGAATGAGGTTGGCTGATGGCGTGTACGACTCACTGTGGGTTTATAAAATTATAATTGTATATTTATTTTTTTTTGTGACCGTAATGTACTGTTGGCGTCGTCTAAACATCTAGCTAATTTAAACAATGCTCAGTGTTTACGTATAATTATAAATATTTATATATAAAAAAAGAAAAAAAAAGTACATATAACCATGTTGAGGCAACGATCACAGTCTCGTCGAGTGAAATTGTTCCCTCTCGGCTCTCTACGAGTAAAATAGTACGTACATTTGACCAAAGTTTAATATTTTTATACACAAGACTTTATGACTCGTTTTTATATTTTCATGTGTATACATTATATACACGTTTTTGCAATGAAAAAATTTTTAAGATATAATTTTTTTGTTGGCTCAATCATTCCATTCTTTTTGATGTCTTTGTCTGGCATTTTTAGTTTTGCGAGAGATTAACAGGGTTCTTGCCACGATCTTGTTTATGTCAAAAAAAATTTTATTTTCTTTTATTATATTTTTTAACTGTCTCGGTGTTGCTATTTTTTTCCCATACGTATTTTATAACTTTTTTTTTTCATTAAATTTTCTCACACAAACGAGCCTGATTATATTATATTTGTTAGAATTTTTTTAAGTAAATAAAGTTGTGTTATGATATGCGTGGGATGGATAAGAATGTTATACACATCATAAATTTGGTTAGTTTAAGTATCTTTGATATTATATTTACCGGTAAACGTTAAAACATATGCGTGTGGCTCTATCGTATGTATTACAATGTACAATGTATACTGTATTTCAATATATATTTATGTACGCGAGTACAAGTTTAATATATGTTTCTTATCTTGGCTTATGAGATGGTATAAAGTAACCACTTGCATTGGCTTCTGGGATTTTCTTCGTCAGTCCTGTTGCCAAGACATTTATATCCATATATTTTCTGATTTTTCACGATATTCAACAAACTAATGATGCTGAAAGTAAATCTGCCAATATTTTCATATTTATTATTATCACTACAATTTTTATCTGAATAAAAAATTTTTTAATTTAACGATTTTTTTTTAAAAATATATAAGATGCTTGCGGATGATGAATAGAATATAAAAAAAAAAGAAGAATGAAATTTAAAAAATGTAAAAGTAAAGGAGAAACATCAAGCTGCGTTCAGACATTCTTATGATAGAGAAAAAATAAGAACAAAATATAGATAGAAAAAATAAATAAATAAACCGATCGATAGCGACTTTTGCAGAGGAGTAACAGGATGGTCTTGTATTACGAAAGCAAGAGTACTGCACCCGGGTATTTTTCTTAAAAAATATATAAAAAAAATTCAAACAAAAAGTGAAAACAAAGGGCCTTTCAAGATCTTTTTTTTTTATTATTTTATTTTTTTTGTTTCTCTTTTGTATTCTTTGCCTTTGACATCATTTTCATCTGAATTCTTCGTTGGCTCGTCTCGTTATTGCATTTAATAGTATTAGTTGGATGCGTTTCATCGCACACAAAAGCCGGTTCAATGATGAAAAAAAATGAAAATAAAAACGATAATTAAAAATATAATAAAAACAAAACAAATTACGTAAAGTATATTAGCTACTTTTTGTTGAAATAAATTTTTCCTACTCGTATTTATAATGCCTAATTTAATTTATTATATGACATTACAAAAACAAATTATTGGGGCTCATTTTTGTCTAATTTTTCAAGTTGATTATAGTTTAACCACTTGCACTGTCCACAAGAATTTCATTCGAATTTTCCTCCCCTATTTTCCAACAGTACCATGAGTCATTGTCGGTTCGTGTGACCTGGTCCATTGCTTAATCATCGTTAACACCCGACAGGCAGAACCAACTAAAGTCCACTATGCAGCACAACGTCAGCAAGATAAAGAGAAAAATAATAGAATAATAGTATTAAAATAAAAAAATAGAACAGAAAGAATGATGAACAAAAATAATGAGAGTGAGAAAAAACGACATATAAATAGAGCAACTGTAAAATTGCTCTTGAAATTTATTTTTCACATCGTTTTCAAGAACCCAGAAGAACAACTTATCTCTTATATTTGATCGTTCAATGTCCTACGTGAGTATTCACTGAAAATTTCAATTAAATTTTTTATTTTTCAACTTAACTTGAATATTAGACTTTTTATTTGTCATTAAAAAAAAAACCCCCATAAATCTTTATGATAAATTTAAATTACATTTTTCATTTTAATACATTTTTTTTTTTTTTTTAAATTTATTTTATAATTTTTTTTGAAAAAAGAGAAATAAAGAAAAATGTTATGTAAAATTACTTTCTAAATATTTATTACAGTAATTTAAATAAACATGAAAAATTAAAGAATAAAAAAACAAATATGTCTGATGACAATTAAATCCAGACGAAATATCGTCGTAAAAGATCTAATCGGTTTCGAACGAGAGATCATCACGAGAGTGACCCTTGATGTCAAAGCTCGGTAGAAAGTGTTCCTCCAATTAACAAACTGTGCATGCGGATATAGAGCAAAAAAATTGAAGGGTTCTAATTTTTTTTTATTTTTTTTTTTAATATCTCACTCTCTTTTACTCTTATTATTTTGTGTTTCCCCTGCGGACAAACTAATGAGTGTCAGACACTTGCATATACACGTATATTTTTCCTTTTAATAACATGCGAATTCATATTCCCCGCAATGATGAGGGTGTCACATGCGTCAGGTTGTACACAAAAAAGGGTTATGGGGGCTTACGTGTGTATTTTTCTTTATTTTTTTTATTCATTTGACAAAGAAGAAAAAAAAATCGAAAGAATAAAAAAAAAATATTTAACAGCTCAATGACGGTTGAGAATACATCTTGAGGCGCCAAACACACCCCATCTCGTTGGCTGCACGATTGAAGGACCTTTTTGAAGACGAGAAAAATACAATCGTCTGTATATGTGTGCAAAATAAAAAACAATGAAACATACACTCATGGCAAATATCATCAAAAGTAGAACTCAAGATTCAAGAAGGTCATGTATACGTTTAACACAGACATAATTCTTTGGTTATTATTGTTTTTTTTTTTCATTTTTTGCTTTAAATTATTCAGGATGTCCTCTGTACACGAGCCAAAAGCAATTTTTTGTTTTTTCCCTTCCAGGCATTTCTTTTATCAACATCATATTCAATTCAAAGATCCATCTCGTTAGGTGAGTTGCTTTTATTAACCTGGATGTATTTATTTAATGTCTGGAATTATTTTTTATACCTCTCATTAAAAAGAAATTTTTTTTTATTCAACTATCAAGTATTTTCATTATTTAAATTTTTCAATCTTTTGAAAATTTATCTAAAGAAATGTTCTATAACTTTTGAAATTGAAAAAAAAAATGTACTTGTATGATGTGATCTTTTGCTGCGCGGTATGAGCTAAAGCAGGTGAAGAAAAAAAGCAAAAACAAAGACTGTTTGGTATTGTTGCATTGTCTGCCAGGTACGGAAATGCATACTGAACAAAAGGGTGAATTTAACGCCGATATTTGCATTTTACGTAAGCCAAAAAAATATATACATATTGGAAATATATTTTTTTTCTTTCATTTTATTATTCTGTTTAAAAAAAGAGAATATATAAGAATAGAAAATGTAACGATACAATATCAAGATAAAATATGTTTGAGTCACCAAGGGCCATTTTAAGTGTTGCATTGAAAATAAAAATAAATAAAGAAAATTCTGTTTGAATAAAGCGTATAAATATATTTGAAAATAAAATTATATTTTTAATGAGGATATTCAGCAGTGTTTAGTAAAACAAGTAGATATAAATATAAAATAGATAAAAAATAATAACTAGTCAAAAATTCATTGTTTAAAAAAAAAAAACAACAACAAGCTCCAATAAGCAACGTGTTTGCATGGTCATCATTTTGAGTCAGGTAGCACGAGTCATATTCAGTACACACTGGTCTTGGACTAACTGTTGCTTATTGTCTGTATCATTCACTTGTACGCAGTGCCATTATACAAAACGCTCTTATAGCCTCTTATCCCACACCATATTCGATATAATTAAAGTCCATAAATAAATACAATGGTACAAGGTACCGGCTGTACTGGGCAATGGTGTATCACAGAATCATCTGTGGATAAGTTACTGTTTTGCATCTATAGCTAAGAGTATTCAATGCAAATACACCAGAAAATTTTCCCCAGTATTTCTCCATAGGAACAAGCTGTTTTTTCAACTCTTAAAATAACAATTCATACTAAACATCCCTAAGAAATTCGATAAATAAAATTTCTACCTGTTTGCATTATGTGTGCTTAAAAATAAGTGCTACTGTGCAACTAAAACTATAATACAATTAAAACAACAATTCGCTATGAAAAAATAAAATACCCTCTTTTAATCAGTTTAATAACTTTCCAAAAAGAATTAAAATAAAAAAACCTGGTAAATAATTGTTGTACAAACAAATAGAGAAAATAAAAAATAAAAGTTATTCTGCTTTTTTAAGAGGTCGAGATATTTGGCACTCTATACATTCGATAAAAAGAAGAAGAAAAAAAAAAAGGTAAACTTACAACATGGCCTCATTTTGCTTGAAGGGCTGCCTCTCAGTATCGGTACTAATCCTACTTAAGAACTTGGAACGAAACGTTGAGTCGTTATAGGAGGGTGAGGGATGCAATGAGTAGGTACTTCGCTGCCACCCGGAAAGTAAGCTTTTGCGATTAATTAAAAGCTCTTTTCTTCACGAGAGAAATATCTATACACTAAAAATATCATCATCATCATCATTATTGTTATCGAGAGTTACAGATTTTCAAGATACTATCAAGTAGACGAGAGAGATTTTAAATAAACACATTAATATAACATATGTGCTTTTCTGGTAGATAAACTTTGATGAAATAATTAATTTGCAATTTTTTAATTATGTTAAGTTTACTGAGGTTTTTCAAAATTATTTTTCATTGTAAAATATCTGAAGAATGATAATTTTGATTGACAGATCCAGTGAAAGAATCTAGCCGTCAATCTAATATCAAGAGAATGGTATAGAATAGATAGATAGTTCTGTAGTTAACTTCCAGATGCATTAGAGCAGTAGTAATGTCAGACGCATTTGTGGTCTGCAACTACTTAGGTTGAGTAATTCAGATACGTTGAAATGAGGGTTCTACTGAATTGGATGACCACGCCGTTATATATATACCCTTAAACTAAGTATTCGAACTTAGATAGATCTGGAATTTCTCATTGACGACAAGCATGTTACTGCAATAGAAGTTGATCACCAGATGGTAAATGGAAAATGAAGTCTAATCTCATTTCTACCTCTTTGTTTATTGACGACCGTTCAAATTAAAAAACTACGCATACAAATGTGCAGTCTATTTCATCAATGAGCTTTTTGTAAAAGCTAAGAATTATTATATTTTATTTTTGATCATATATGTATATGACCATTTGCAAATAAAATAGTAGTATCAAATGTTAGTTTTACTTGGTAGTCATCTGTTCTTTGATGCTTCTGATGGCACATTTAATCCACCAGTAATATGAAAAATGATGTTGGAGAAAATATCGAGCAAAATGTTGTGCAAAAAGAACAAAAATGAAAAAAATTTTATTTGCTGAAAGGAATAATATTTGTATGAATTGAAAATGAGGGAAGATCTAGGACGAGGAAATGAGAAAAATTCAATTGAATGTATATTTGTATGTGTCCTGTAAAGCTTACGTCAATGCTCTGTACAAAAATATTTTTTTAGTTGTAGAAAATGCTTTATAGATTTACACGACAGAGATGCTGTTTAAAAAAAAAATCTTCAAGCTTATAGTTAGCAAATTAATATCTCTGATTTGTTTGTTTAATCGGATGAGTAGAATCTTTTTTCAAAAAAAAAATCATACAGTTTTAAAAGATTAAATAATCTTCAAAGCTTCATTATTAATGTCGAGAAAAAAATAAAATAAATCCCTACTATCTATTAATATGGATAATTTGTTTATTCAAAATAATGATAAACTGTAGAGACAGTGGGATAAAAATCAAATCTTAGGATAATTTTTATACTCTAAATCCCTCAGGGCAATTATCTATTCTATTGTTATTAATGGCATAACGGTAAAAAAAATGTTTCAAGTTGGTCCTTATCTTTTTAATGGGGCATTTCTAATGTTTGCTAATGCAGGTGGATCAATGGTTGTGGCTTGTGTCGAATGCATATCTTTCGTCTAGATTCTGATACTGATAGCAGACATTGGGACATAGCCAACTAGACCCAACTGATATTTATCTTAATACCTAACATATACGTGACACGTGACCTCACTATCGTAACTACGGTATGCTAATAAAAAATATCACAATAAATGGTGTCACACTCTGTATGATATTTTCTTCATCTAAAGAGAGCCTTAAATTTGATTATAATAAATACAATGAAGATAACGAACAGTTAGCAATTTGTTTATCAGACACATGAGACCACATGGTAACTTTAATCATATTTACGATTTGCACCAGACCACCAGTGTATCTACCAAGTGATTAATTGTCCATTTAACGATATAACTGGAATAAACTCACCCAATAATATAACTCATATTTTTATTGAACACCCAACTGTGATAATAATAGTATTATCATGAAATACATCAAAAACATACCTGAAACAAATAAAATGAAATAATTTATTTAATAAGTCGTACAGTTATAAATTAATTTTAACTTTATTATTAAATAATACCATTGAATAAAAATTTAACTCAGCAATTAATTTGAGCAAAAAAAAAAAAACTAAAAAGCACGAAAAGAATTTTTTTTCCAAGTTATTTTCTAATGGGTGATGAATGAGGGAGAAATAATACGAGAAAGCATCATTATCACACAGCATGAGCTGCTGATGATATTTGTTGAGTTGGCTTTTCGACAATAATTTTCGAGGCAAGCGGAAGTAATGCCAAGGTACCATCACTAGTGCGAAATTGAGATCCGTTGTATATTTATATACATGCACATTGATGGTACTGGTGCAATTATACTCGACCTATTTTCTCCACAATAATGAACGAATCGTTGGGCTTGGAAGCTTCGCCAAATCCCGTTGAAGGAGGAAGATACTATGTACTGCAGACTTGTGCCGAGTAAGAGGACCAAGAGTATCTCTTATATATTCGTATATTCGTTGGCAACATAGAAGAGGGTTTGTTAAAGCCGGCTTATGCCTAGGCAAGGTCGCACGAGCACACGATGGGCTTTGGAAATTTATTGCATACTTAGCGCTATGAAAAATATGTATATATATTTTTATTTCAAATTAAAATACGACAGTTTCACTAGAATATTGCACCGAGTAGAATTGTGTAAAAAAAAAAAATGCAATAGAATTTTTTTTCCAGAAAATAATTCACTCAGACTATAATCACTGGATATTATTTGAAAATAGAAAAGAAAAACAAAAGTTGATTATTTATTTATATTTAATCTTTTTATACGCTGCCAGATGAATTGAGATTTCGATTTAACACTGTTCTTACCGAGCAAAGATTAACGATAACATAATGTGATCAAAAAAAGAAATGGTTATTTGTTTCTCTCATTTCAAAATGAATAACTGCTTCAACTTTCAGAAAAGGTGTATTCAGAAGTGGAATAATAATTTAAAATATTTCATAAAATATTTTATTCATAGCTTGTACGATATTGCACCATTATTATCTCTCTGTATATTTCTCATTGAAATATTTCAACTGATAAGAACTACGAAAGCATATTTGAAGAGGAATATATAGACAATTGTCGATAAATTATACTGTAACATCTGATTCTGTATTTTTAAATGTGTTTTTATGCAGAAATTATATCGATACACATGAATGGAGATATCGATGAAGGTGCATCTTGTGAAATGAATATTTTTCTTCTCAATCTGATTTGATCAGTTGAATTATTTATAATCCTACTTGGTTGTTGATAATTTTTTATAATATTCCTTTTGTTTAAACTATAATGTTAAACAATATAAAGCACGCTCTATTAAACTGGAAGCATAGAACTGTTTCTAAAATAGCTACAATGTATAAACCAAGATTCCGTTTATGTGTTTTTTGCCTGGAGCACATACATACTGTACTTTTGATTCATATCTCAACGATGTATCGAAGTGACGTTTGCATTCTATTCTCTTTTTCTACCTGATTGTTGATTGATAATAAGCAGGATAAATAATTTCAGCAAAGGTTGCTCTATGCAATTTTTACAATATAATATAAAAAAAAAAATACAACAGGAAATAGAATTTTCTTTTTTACTTATTTATTTTTGAAAGTCATCAATCTTGATGTTTGATGTTTCTGTAAGAGTTTTTTGTAATATTTCTTAACTGCACAATCTGCGGAAATTAGAAGTGAGGATAGCCACCCTCTTCTGCCAGTAGAAAACAGCCGAAACTCATTAGTAATAATACCAGGTCATTCCCACAGAGCTGTCGTCTATAGTTCATTTGTCACTAGTATTATGTACACCGAAAATGCTTTAATAATTTGTCAGTAACAAACGGCGCGTGGCTACAAACTTTTTGAATGTTTTTGAGATAAACTCCTATGACTCTCTATATTATTGCCTGCAACTGTCATTTATAAATATAAAAAACAACTTTAAAAACAACGTTCTAGTTTTTCAGTCGTAATTTTGTTCAAATGTCATCTTGAAAAATCATGAATTTAAAAAAATGTTGAGCTTTTACTAAATTTACAAATGTTAACTGGTAACTGTTGAGACAAACAAAACGCTTCACTTCTATAATAATAAAAATAATAATTAAAAAATAATAATATTATTAATAATAATAAGACCCTCAACGGCAAACTTGTAAAACCACTTTGAAGCATCTATTTGAGATCTTAATTAGCTGACTTCCTGGTAAATTTATAATTATTTTTATTCATTTAGTATATGAAATTTTAAGTTAATGCTGCATACATGACTGAGTAAATATTTATACAACATTTCATTTTTTTTTCATGAATAATCCTAAGTACATGAATGATAAACTTGTTTATATTTTATTTTCATATTTACTTAATGGCATATTAATATTTTTTTTGTTATTTATTTATTTTTTTTCAACTGATTCGATCAGTCACGAATATAAATCATTCAAGTAAATCGGACCTTTACGCTCGACTTATCGTGATCATTGCTGGTTTGACTTTCGATTTGAATATAATATCAGTTTCAATCGTGATCTGATATACTTGATCAACATAATCTCAATTATTATATTTTTTTTCCTCAAGTTTTATTCATTCATTTATTTTAATTTCTTGTATAAATTATTATCGTAAATTTTTTGTTTCATTGTAAATAGTGAGCACGTTATGTATCGAGTTAATAAGTTTTAATTGATAATAAATATTCCTGGTAAAAAGTTTAAGTAAAAAATAAAAATAAAAAGGCAAATACTTGTGGTTAATTTGTAATTTTTAAAAATAATCGAAATGTCACTTTCTTTTATTATTTTTAAAATAATGATGATAATAAATTTTAGGTGAATGTTTCAAGAAAGACATTTTCATGCTGTTGAGTTTATTATCCTGTCAACTATTCAACTGCTTTTGGACACTGCAAAGTTGGTCCTCTGCATGAGCTTTTTTTTTTTATTTACACGTAGTTAATAGCCACGAAGAATTTTACGAGCAAATTGACTAGTGTTTCGTTGAGCGAGACATTAGACTCTTTTTATATTTCATGGATAGAAAATTCTTGGCTCGTAATTCACATTTTATTTTTATTTTATCCTTTTCATCAAATGCTCAAGAAAATAATAAAAAATTTATATTATTATTATTTTTTGTAATTAAACATAAATGAATGAATGACAAGTATTATTTGAAATCTTTTGTGATAATAATGTATGAAAATTTTTTATTAAATAACAAAAGCATTTGAAAATCAAGACATTGTGCGTCACCAGTAGTAGTCATACGTGATTTTTAAATTTTTGATAGCCATCAAAGCATTGAATTGAAAATGAGGATCAATTCAATTGACGACGAATGAAAGTATTTGCATGTGAGCAAAATAAAAAGGATAGAAAAAAAATTAAAGAACTTGAAAATGCACAGTCACGTGCTACGAGTACTCACAATTTCAAAGTAATATTAAATTTCAAGATCAATTAAAATTTGAATAATTAAAAAAAGAAAAAAATATCAATTCAATTATCCTGCTATTTTTAAGAATATAAAAAACATTTCATTTTGTTTGTAATATTTGTTTTACAATTAATTTCTAAATAACATAGAATTTAATATTAAAACCGTTGCCTTGAATTGAATTGTACATGTTATAAAAATGTCATTGTCCTGTCTCTTTCAATATCTTCATCGGCATTCTTTTGTGCAACAAAATAATAGATAAATAAAATCTGATCAAAAACACAAGTTGGATAAAAAAAAAAATCGGTTATTCTATTGTATAAGGACAAATGACGTTATCATTCGATATTAAATTACAAATACAAAGATATATATTTATACATCACTTCAACCCATCTCATGACAATTGCAGTTTTGTCTGAGTTGAAAAGCCATTTTCTCATGTCAAAAATTGGTGATTGCATTTAGGGATTTTAACGATGCAATTTGTTGTTGACGTGGCACAGAAATACTGCTGAACCATAGTGCATTGAAAATATAAAAAAATTATCTGCATGTTATGTCGTGTCTTGGTAAATCGTTGTCTCGAAAAAAAAAAAATCCATATACCTCTTAGTGATGGAATATAAAAAAATATGAATAAATAATAATAAAAAAATTTGACAAAGTAATATGACGATCATCTTGAAAGAAAAAAAAGCACTGACAAATGACAATGATATATAAATAATTGTTAATGAAATTTCAAAATGTATAATAGAAATTGTTCAACTTAACCGATAAAATTGTCGACTGACAGAGATAATAATTGAATTTTCTGAAATGAGTTATTCCAGGATTGAGGTCACGGGAGATATTGCTAATTATTACAAATGAAAAAATAGAAAAAAGTTTATATCAACTTTGTAATAACGAAATTTCATTTTACGGTGACCGACTTTATTCATAGTATAAATGATGAAGGTAAAATGTTTGCGGCAGATAGAATAAATGAATTCTTCGTTTGGTTGGTATATTTTTTTTTTTAATTTTGTGTATCTTTTGTTGGTCGTAGATAAAAGAGGTCGAGTTTATTGGCCCACTAGTGTATATATACGGTCTAAGAGAAGGCGAAAAAGCTAATAGCTCTTCCGCGTTCAAGCTGAAGCCATTCGCGGTATATAGCCTCAACATCGAAGAAGCACATTAATCTTGGGAACTTTCTACAGCCGCTAAAGTGCTTCCGATGATCTGTCTGGTTCTAGATTTTATTGTTATTATTGTTACAATTTTTTTTTGATAAATCGGTAACTGATTGATTTTTTTATATAAAAATATTTTTAATGTTAAATTCCGTTGCTAAAATAATACTTGCGGAGATGTAATTTCAATTTGTAAATTTATAAAATTATATTTTTAAATTTTATCTCAAGTATTCATGAAAAAAATTGAATTGGTTTGTTTTTAACACTCTTGTACGAAAAAAAAAATGAAAATCTTCTTATGATTATTATTTTTTTTTCCTTTTCGTTTGAAAATTATTTTCACAGGCGTTAAATTTTCCTTCGCATAGCAATGACATCAATTTATAGGGTTCCATACTATTATATTTGCCGAGTGGATAAATCACATTTTCAATAACCACAATGTAACTTACTTTAAAATTTTTTTTTTTCAAATGCATTTCATTTTTTTTTCACCTCATTATTCATTTATATCATGCAGCTACTTTTATACATGTCAACTTATACTATTTTTTTATCATTTAAAATTATTTTTATGATTCTTTTTTCGGTGTTTTTATTTTAAACTGAATTTCATATTTTTATATATTGATAAAATTGACTTTAAAAATATAAGATAATTTTTTTATGATGTTATGAAAGTTTGATGGGTTTAAAATTAGATTGAATAGATTAATGTTCCCTTTCAAATGGATCATATTTTACGGACAATATTCAATGACTGTCAATCAACTTGTCATCATTAAAAATGTTTGAATATTGATATATTTAAAAAATGGGTAAAACTTTTTTATTTTTCATAAAAATAATGATCGCGAAAATAGAGATCTTGTTGTAATTTTTTTGTTGGTTTTATTTGAATAATCATATTGAGGTGAAGTTTAAAACTTTTTTATTTATTTATAATAATTTAAGCAACGATTATGACATGTTAAATTTTACAAGCTACTTTGAATCTCCTAACGATTAGCTGTAATTGAAAACAACCACTTTGAATTTGCTAGGCGCTTATATTCATACAACTTCCGTATATGTATAAAAGTTAATTTCAGCTAATCATGGTAGCTGTACGACCCACCTAAGCCACGCAAGCTGCAATCTCATAATTTTTTTATTTTTTCATATTAACAAACTTTGAAGAAAAAAGAATAATTCACATGATTTTAATTTCATTAATTTTTTTTAAAAGAATTTTAATAATAATGAAATTTGCATTAATCAATGACATTTGAATTTTAAATGTGAATATGCAATTGAAATGTAACAACATTGTCAAATGAAATTATTTATAAATTCTGAAATATTTTTATGTTTCAGTTCAATTTGTGGAATTCCATGTTCCATACATTTGATGGAATACTTTTAAGTATAATTAAATGCAGAATGTGTGGCGTTGGATGTCCGATGAATTGTATCAAATCGCCAGCATACTTTGAAGGTATTTTTGAAAATTGACTGCATCAAATTAAATACGAAATGAAAAAATAAAGGTAATATCATGTAAACTATTTAATAAAATATTTTAACAAATGTTATTTTAAAAATGTTGATTGTAATATGTGTAAGGCCATATAAAAATGGATAAATATTCATGGAATTCATGAAACTGAATATTTCCGTTTGTTATATTTCAACAATTATTTTTTTTTATTTATTTTTGTTTTATAATTTGAATATCTTATTGCAATGAGTTTTTTTGATCACATTGAAACAGCACCCTGGGGGTATCAGCAATGTTCAGTACGTCACCAAAAAAGTTTACCTCAATTTACATTTTTGATTGTGACACACGCATATAGGCTCTTTGCACATAAATCTTGCTAGTGGTTGCAAATAAAAATGTACATTTAAACTCTCTTTCCCTTACCAAACCCCGACAATTCAGGTAAAATAATTTTTGGATATATTTTTTTTTCCAACGTCCCTCATTTACTTCGCTATTTCCCTTTAGATATATTCGTTTGTAAATGTTTTTAACTGTTTGTTCGTCTATCCCAAAGCAGGCATCTTGCACAGACAGAAAAATTGTTCCCTTGCGAATACACTTGCCACCACAATCATCCAGCTATTTTTTAGATTAACAGCATTTTAATAATTAAAATAAAATATCTTATAAATATTCAAATGATTTTCAATGGTCATTTAATTTTTTTTTCCCTTCCTCATTTGCATATTATTTTTTATTTTTACAAAAATTGTAAAATAAAAATTTAATTATAAAAATTTTATACACAGTAAACTTTTTTTTTTTATTTCGATCTTAATTTCCCAGAGGTCAAATTTTATCGCACTAAATTTTATTAATTAAAATATTAATCTAAAAATATATAGCTCAATTTGGAAAATGTTGAACTAGAAATTTATCGATAAATTAAATTATTATTTAAAAGTGTTTAGTAGAAAATTATGAAAGTTAAAATAAATAAAATAAGCGATCATAAATATGAGAGAATAAAAAATTGAATGGAAACTTTTTTAGCAGCTTAATTTTTACCTCATGCATTTTTTAGGTACAATATTAAAAATTCCATTTGAATATTTCAAGCGATTATTCGAAACACGAGTCAACGCGTGTTATTTATCGACGGATGCCAAGTAGTGTTCACCATCTTATTTTTAAATTTTTTTTATTTTTCTTGTTCTTATTCTTTTCATTTTGCCCTCTTTACATATAACTCTTTTATTATTATTTTTATTTTATCGGTATTTCTTGTTCTCACTATTGTTCACTTAACTATTTGCAACTCAATACCAGGCTTTGCCAACTTATCGGCCAATTCATTTTTGTTAGTCATCGATGGCGCCAAGAAATTCTTAAAATATTAATAAATTATTATTTTTTTTCCTCTACTTAATATATTGCAATCACATTTATATAGTATTTTTTTTATTTATTTTCTTTCAAAGCCGATTTAGGTGGCGCTTATGAAGTTTAAAAAACCTACCACAAATGAGATTAATTACAATACGTTTTAATTTACATAGCAAAAGTTATTTTGTCAAGTAGAATTATTAGGTAAATTAATTTTTATATTTTCAAGTCTATCATGATTTTATATTGATTGAAAAAAGTGATGTGAATACCAGTAAAATATAAAAATAGAAATTTAAAAGTCTGTGAGTTCTATATATTCAACAAACTGTTAACGAAAAAAATGTATTTTTATATTTATCATCTTTTTTTATCCCACAAATAAAATTGACCGGATAATGCTTACAGTGACAGCTGAGAATAGCTTATCGATAGCTCATGGGACACATTTGGTGATAAAATTGTCGCTAAAAATTTTTCTCACAGCCAATAAAATAAAACATATTTTAATCTGATATTTTAAAAATCAATAATTCTTGTCAGTTTAAATTCGTATAAAATAGCGTGAAAATAAATAAATAAATAACTATATTATTTAGCAGAATTAAATTTAATATTTGTTTAAAATAAATAAATTATACAAATCACATGGCAAAGTTCATGTATTCACGTCACATCAAAACAATTATTGGGTTATTGTAATGCGTTTATTTACGTTCGAATAATATCAGTGACAGTATAAATATAAAATTAAATAATCAAAAAGAAAAAATTGGAAAACAGCCAATAACTAATATAATATTATTGTATCAATGAAATTTCATATCCATTTATATTTATCGAATGAATAACAAGCTCAATTAAAAAATAATTTCAATATTTATTTATCAATAAATTGAAATAATAATTGAATAAAAATAAAATTTCATATTTATATGTTTTTAATTTTAAATCATTCAAAGTGTATATCGATATCTCAATGTATCTGAAAATACAAACTGCATTTACTTTTAATTTATAGTTGCATTAAAATTGATCTCAATGATGTCGTCAGCTTGGCTAATTTTACTATCACTTTGTGACATGTTACTTAGACCCAATTAGCAACCGTGACCAACAATAAAATCATATAAAACTTGATATTAAACTTATTACTTATTTTTCTATATTTTCATTATATCTTCTAAAAATTTTACAGATAACTATCTGAGTTATTATAGGCGCCGTTCATCCACGCTTGACTGCTTTATCAATTTTATCTTTATTTTATTTTCCTTTTGCCAACAACATCACCGGGTGTTATCACGACTTCTTCTATTGGCATTTAACATCTTGATTAGTATGTACTCGTGTTAATATCAAATCATTTTTGTGAACTTAACGACGGTTCTACTTTTACTCAATCAAAATTTAAATAAAAATTTTTATATTTTATTTTATGTGCTTGACAGACAGAAAATTCGAAATTAGATAAAATAATAAATGTAATTTCAGGCCACCATCGATTTATTGTTAGTTCTTGAAAATCCGTTTGGCGTTCAACTTGGTAATTTATTAAACAAAAACAAAAAAAAAACAGTATAAAAAAAAAATATCTTCATCTTGAGATTGCGATCCTTCCAAGAGTGGAGTGATCGTTGGATCCTTCTTTGGCGGATTCGAAGGAACCTCAGGGGACTCACTCGTAAAAGTTTGACACGTTGAAATAAAAAGAAAGAAAAAAATAAAATTTTTGAGGGGAGAATGAAGCTCAATATATGGTAGTAAAAAATAAAAAATAACACCAGTCAAGATATTCACGCAGTAAGACTCATCGGATTTTATGAGTTTAGTTTTCAAAGAGGCGGTCTTCTTCCTCTGCCAGACACAGAATTCGAATATTTTATTTTATTTCTACTTCATAATTTTTCCTGTTTTTTTCCATTTTGTTTATTTTTTTTCCTTTACACTCATTGCATACTCGGGTTAAACCGCTCCATTTAAAGAACTTGTGGTGTTTTTTCATCCCTAAGGCGTTAAACGTGGCGTTAAAGGGGTTTTATGAGATTCCTTTATTAATTCTAGTTTTCTCGTATCCCATCTGGATATAACATTTTTTTTTCTATCTTAATATATAATATTTTTCAATTAAAATTTTTTCCTACAATTTATATTCAAGTAAATTGAATAATTATTAAATTTATTCAAACCATGTTTGTAACACATAATGAATATTTGAATTAATTTATTTTATCGAATTAAATGTATTTTTATTATCGGTAATTTAAATTTAAAAAAAAAATATGTTTATCTCAAGAATCACATATAAAATAATTTGCTACAAAACAATTTTATTATTCAAGTTATTTTTATGGTTTTTTTTTTTTTTTTTTGTCATTAGTATTAATGCCATGAGTAAAATATTGAAAAATTGTTTTATATATTTTGTTTCGCTTAAATTTTTATTTTTTATTTTTTAATCGTTAATGTCAAATCACTTAAAAAATCTATGTTTAGAAAATTCTATCTTTGTTGATATGGCTCAATTAGTCTAGCGGAAACTGCGATGTTGACAGGTCTTATCCTAAGGCAGTATCAGTTTGGTATATTATACCTACGCCTACCCACGTTGCATGAGTCGTATGTTGTCTACAAAGAGATGCTTTCGGTGTCTTTGAAATCGGAGTTGAATTTTTATTTTTGGCTGTGTGGTTACAAGTGTAGGTAAGCCACTCAAAAAATATACATATATACATGCATTCTCTGGGGATAAAAAATATAAAAAAAGAAGACACTTTGTGTGTTACTCTGAATTGTCATTAAATAAAATTATTCTCTTTCATCAAAAATAGAATCTTTAAATTAAAAAAATAACCAAATAATCATCAAAATAATATATTTACTTTATTTATTTTCATAAAATATATTTAACATCTCGAGATATCAAATGAATAAAAAAAAATTAAATATCACGATGTTCCTGTATTGATATAAATATTTTTTTCGTTTTATATTCATTTATTTTGATTATTGCTGCATAACCAGAATGCATGTTGGGTTCATCTGAAATGCACTTGGTCTTGTTAATTTATTCCACCGAGTCAATGTATTTAATACCCGCACTCTTATCTACTTTTTCCTCATGAATCACCTTGAATTTTTATTTATTTGATATTTTTTTCTTTATGTTTTGACGTTATCAATGGAAACTTTGCGCATTAGCGTTACTGAATTAATGTCGATATTTTACATCGATTGACATATTTAAATCATTATCGTACTTCATCAATTACAAGAAAAAAAAATTAAATAAATATCTTGTATATCCTTAAATTTTGTCTCGTTGGACTTTACAATTGATAAACCGGGTTAATTTTTAACTTTATCGTAAAATATGTTGTTAAGATATTTCTTTGACATATTGTCTCTGTACGTTGGAACAAAAATGTCACCAAATCATTGAAAAAAAAATGATAAATAAATTTCACATATATTTTTATCATTTTTGATTTTAATTTATAATGTTCCGAGAATTTTTTATCGTTAAATTTAGTATACTATAGCCACGTTATTTTTATTATTGTATTGGCAATGTGATCGTGCACAGCATACATCAAAAAATCGCTATATGTAAATATAAAAAATTGCTATACACGTTGTGTGGCACTTTGGTCACTTTTGTTCGTTGCAAAATTATACATTTTATTGTCGTAAATGTACGTGAATGTACAATTGACTGTATACAAAAATTATACATTTTTATTTCCAACTTTTCAGTTATCTTAAGAATAGCTTTGACCTTTCATGAAGAAAAAAAATAAAATCTTTTTATATTTTGAATCATTTCAATTATAAAATATACTAAATAATTATTAAATAATTTTTTTTTCTATTCTCTGATATTATCAAACAATTTTCGAGATGTTATTTTCGCATTATATTTATAAATATATTTTTTTTGTCGCCTTGGGACTATCTCACGATACATGGATATCCTTTTAGCCATGTCTACTATCGTATACACAAAACACGTTTTCTTTTACTCTTTGTATGTATATTTTTTTTCAAATTTTTTCCTTATATTGTGTTGATACTTTTCAAACTTTATTCATCGAGATAAATGGCTTTATATTGTTATGAATTTTTTCATAATATTAAATAAATAAAAATAAACCATATGAATGATTGATTTTCTGGTTGATATTTCCTCGAATATTCAATTATAAAAAGCCAAATTCATTAGTAAAATAAATATTGATTAACGTCAATTTATTAATGAAATTTAATTATTCTGTATTGACAGTGAACGCATGGAATTTATTAAATATTCAATAATAATTAAATACGTCATAGGATATATTTAAAGGGTATTTAAATTGTTTAATTTAATAAGCTACTATTAGGGGATTTGTTTGATGTGATATTGACCGTGGGATAGTTGTCTTGATACGCTCAAATAGGATGAGAAAAATAATTATGCCCACCCTTTGTGTTTTAAAAATAAAAGAGGAAAATAAAAATTAAAAAAAAATAATAATCAGAGTAAAAAATAGACAGACGAATTGGAGTAGGAGGATTATTCAAAGGGGTATACATATAGGTGATAATTATGAACGTTTAAGAGGCCTCTTGAGGTTCCGGTGTGGTTAACATCGCGTGGGTCGACTTCGATCTATAATAATACGTTACAATTTTGTGATATATGCAAAAAAAAAAAATTTCATTGGCTATTTTGAAGCAAAAAAAAAAATTACTAGAAGATTAAATATATACATCGCTATTTTTTGTTGAATAATTAATTTAGTTATTTATAGGGTATATTAAATATTTTTGTTTTAATTTGAAAATTAGGTTTTTTTTCTTGTTTTTATTGAGATAAATATACAGTTTTTGTTGAGCACGCGCAACTAATTTATCCTCTTCTATATCACGATTGTGGATAATGTTAGTTTGCGGGTGGTTTTCAAAGTTTAGTTTGTAAAGAGTATATACACTGAATAGTTGATATATAAAAAGAAAAAAGATATATGTTCGCGTTACTTGCACGATAACACCTTTGGAATGCACTATAAAGCTGATATAAATGACTGGCGTAAGTCTCACTTGTCTTTGCTTGACAGCAGGACACAAGGATAACTTGAGCTTTTCTTTACGAGACAAAAGAGAACGAAAAATTCAACTTTTCTTTTTCATTTTTATTCTCTTACTTTTATATTTTATTGTACACGTACATTTTTTTATACATGTGCACGTCTTCTACATTGTATAATATATAAAATATTTGTACATGTGTGTATCTGTGCGTTCATGAAGCCTACAACTTCAAACAGTTTTAGCACGAAGAAACGATTTGTCCTCCACTTGTCTGCAAATCACAGTGATTTTATGATGAAATGAAAATAAATAAAATAAAAGGCTCTTTATTCATTTCAAAGTCTTCTTGTGCTCATGATTAAAAATATTATATATATAATTTTTTTTTTCTTTCATTTGACGGGCTTAATGAATGAGGGTTAATGACGATCAAACTGATTGACATCCGATCATGTTTTTACATCGTAAAAATTAACATTGCATTCCGTTGCGAGTCAAACTGCAGCATACTAATGGAAATAATATTTTATGAATTCGTGGGAAATGAAAAAAAAATTGAATAGTCGAACATATTCTTTTTCAAAATTATTTTACCGTTTTTTTTTTCAATGATTAAAGAAAAGTTGATAAAAAAAATTCTAATATAATCGAGTGGTAAAATGAAAAATATATGTACCCAAGATTGAGACTACCTTATGTATATCTTTCAACACGTCGTTTTGAAATGTCTGTCTTATCTGTTTTGGCAAATCTAAAATGATATTTCGACCCTGCAAAGTTGCCAGCTCTGATTGTTTATCAACGGTGAGAAGGATGAATGATAGCCAAAATATAAATTGCATATATATAAATTTACCTAGAATTATTGTGACCACAAACTCAGATTTAAAACTCTAACCGCATTTTTGTCAATGATTTATTTTACTGTTATTTATTATTATTTTTTTAATTCTCTGAACATATTTTTTCCATCAGTATTGATTCGAATATTTTATTTTTTCATTCCCTAGTTATTCTCAAAACGTGTTTCAATTTCATGGAGATATTTTATATAAATTAGTTATTAGTGGCAACTTTTTATCATGATGAAATTTACCGAATGAAAAATTAAAATATGGTTAAATTTTCAGTTGGAAAATGAATACGATAATGTATTTTATGTATTGAAATTTACTTCTCCCTATTTATTTATTTATTTTATTTTTTTATTTGTGATTGACGAGCTAAGCATGCAAAGATTTATCTCTACATGTACGTAACGAATTAACGTCCCTTTTCGATTGCAACCGGTTGTTTAATTCAACGTTTTACAAAACGAGCACAAGGCGGAAGCTAACTCTAGTGAGTACAAGAGAGTCCAGGATGTACAACATAGTAATGGAACAAAGATAAAAAGAGGAAAAAGGAACAAGAAAAAATAAAAACAAGGGCTCGAATAGCTTTGGGTTCGGTATTTGATTGGATAATGTTGAGCGAATTAAACCGATCGTGGGATTAATTGTCTCTGGCTCGTATGTATATCTTTTTTCATTTTACTATCACATACTCTCACTTGTACACAATGATATCACACTACAACGTCAATTTACCTATTTTTTTCCTGCTTGCTCGACAAATTGTTTGCAATCATTGGAAAATGTCACCATAAAAATAAATGAATTGACAAAATCAACAAAACTAATTAATTAATCAATTAAATATTAAAAAGGCATATCTATGTATTTCAATTGTAATAACAATAATATTGTGCTCAATTGTGTGAAAAAAAAGAAGAAAAAATTTATTGAATAAAACGAAAAGACAAAGGGTAAAATGAAAAAAAAAAAAAAAAAAATTATATTATCACAAAAGCAATTTTTTTAATCACCAAGAATTCTAGCTCACAGACAATTTGTGTAGCAGCAATAGACAATAACAGCCTCAGGTTATTTCAGCAATCATCATGAAAATGATCGACTGAAAAATGCAACTAGAAAAGAATTGTTTTTTGTCGTTTGCCATAGGCGTTACTTCACATATAACGTTTGATACGTTTCCACGACGTCATTTATATTTTTTTTTTTTGTTAAATTTTGTTCTTTCTTCTATCTAGATATTTTTTATTTTTTCATATTTATTTTTCCATCAAAATTTGAATGGAGATAGAAAAAAATGAGTTTGTTCGATTTAACTGTCGCATTTGAAATGGCAAAAGCTCGACACCATCAAAACGACACCGTCAATTCTCAGAGAAATAAAACAACTATTCAGTATGTATATCAATAAATTTATATGTGTGTATAAACGAATGCCAGTTTAAAGTGAGGAAACAAGTGAGGGGTTGCTATACTGCACAGTAGAGTATCCACGTTCGCTTAACATTTAAATTGCATTGTTTCTGTCGTGAGATGGGTGCTGCTGTTGCTGGTGGTCGACCTTTCCCTCGATACCTTCCCTCGACTGTCCCTTGTGTCCAATACGCGAGATGAATGATATAACTCACCACGAGAATATAAACCCCTTTTTTTTTATTTTTATATATACGTAATTTTTTTCCTTCACAATATCATTTCTGTTATCTCCGTCATAAATATTTTTTTTATTTTTCATAATTTTATAATATCGTTAATTGAATTATTCCCTCATACTTTTCACTACTTTCTATACTCTCAGTCCGTTTGCCAATGGTTACATGGAATTAAACGAATGAACTACTTTTGATATAAAATATAGCATTACTATATGTGCTATCTATAAATTCATTATTTTGTTACATGTAAAATTATATTAACGGGCAAAAGAAAATGAAAAAATAAATAAATAAATTTACTATTATTTGATTGCTTCGTAAACGAGATAGACAACAAAGTAGAACGAGAATTCAATCGATAACACGTCTGGTATTTTTTACAATTTTGTATCTCATGTTGTATAGTCAAGAAAAAAAATAGAATGCGATTGAATCAAATTGAAAGCTCGTTAGATGCCTTGATACAGAAAGAAATCAATCACCACGTGAATATATTTGATTCGTCCTTTTCTGTGGATATATATTAAATAAATTGCACAAACCAGTGTTGTGTTTTTCTATACCGATTATCCTGAGACTGTGCGCACATCGTCACGCTTGAAGATCGATTGGTGCTGCTGGTATCAATCAATCTATTGATCTTTGTACGTGGTACTTTCGATCCAATAAACGATTTAAAGATACGAAAAAAATTTCCCGACAATTGACGATAAAATAGCTGTTTTTTTTTTTTTTTCATCTTTCAAGACTTACCTGAAACAAAAAAATAAAATTTATCATTAGTATATTAATACATAGTTCTAATTAAATAATTAGTCATTTCTGTTGCGCTAGTTATTAGATTTTTCCATATCAATTTACGAGAAAACAAAGCGGTAAATAATTAACAGAGCAATATCTCAAATTGATGATTTTGAAGGACTTTTCGATGTGTGATAATTGACCCAAACACCCTAGTTAATTCACGATGTGATGGTACACGAGAATGGATTGGTTAAATTGGTGATTCAGGCACTTGTGTAGATACGAGTATTCTGTTATAGACGAGCACGTAATGGATATATGGATCTTAATTTAATTTTCTGTCACACGTAGCACGTTCAATAATTATTGCAAGCACTTGTCGATTGTCGAATAAAAAAATTTTAGCCGGAAGAAATTTTGTCGAGTGTTGGAATTGTGATTTTCGACGTCTTTTATTTTTATAATTTTGATTAAATTTTTATACTAGTCATGAATAGCAGGTTCGATAATTATTTCAGACACTTGTCAATTGAAAGTTAGAATAGGATGTTTATATTCACATATCGATATACCATTTGTCCTTTGGCGATCTCAAGTTCAATATACATTCTGTACAAACAAATGTCGTTGCATTGGACATGCTGTACTTGTGATATATATGTGTACAAGTACATCGAACCACCACGCCCACCAACACCACAGCCTAATTGAGTGATCGAGTACCCTTGCGGTGTTGGCACCCCCAGGATGTCATAGGGGATGCTGGGTCGTACCCAGTGGTCGCGTTACGTCCAATACTCTACGGGAAATAATCTCTACATAAATGTACTTGCGACTTGATAAACCACACCGAAAAATAAATTTAATAGTAATACAAAGACTTATTTAATTTTATTATATTTAGTGGTTATTATTTTCAGTCATATATTCGAAAAATAACCAACAAAGGCGTCCCTTGTTTTGGAAATAAAATATATATATAAATGTCTATCTTGTAAATTTATTTATTTTTTTTTTTTTTTCTGGTATGATTTTTGTTGTTTCGTTTTTATTTTGTGTTGGATTCAAGTTGGATGAAAAAAAAAAAAAAATACATTACTTGTGATTTAAAACAATGAACAAGTTATTTATTTTATTTTTTTTCCGCGTTACAATTCAACTTAACATTCGTTTATACTCATGGTATATATGTAATCTTACTCCGAGAGTCTTTCAGTAATTAATGCAATTCTAAAATATGCTAATTCAAAAGGCACTGTACGTACGCCAGTGCCTTTGCCACATTTACCATCTTGAGATTTTGCGCGTCATGGTTGGTTGTTTGTTTTTTTTTTTTTTTTGGTTTTCTTTTTATTTTTTTATATTTTAATTTTTTTTTACTCCTCACATAGCAAAGAGACTGCTATTTACATATTTCGAGGACGAAAGAGAAGATTCAACTTCCCCTTTCATTTGAAAACGATTCATGCACACTACGATGCAAGTTCAGTACCCCTGTGGCAATTGATATGCGTGTATGCGTGATTAAAGATCGAATACACTGGTGCAATATTATACATGCAAGTTTCTTATTTATATATTTTTCATTGTTTTTTATTTTTCATTTATACTCTTTGTTACATTCACCTTCTTTGTCGCTTATCTCATTTACCTTGCTCGATTGTTTCGTTTATACTCCAGGACTGGTAGATAAAGAGAAACATAAAAAGAATGAAGAAAAAAATAAAATAAAAATCCAAACGAAACCCCGAGGCAACCAATACAAAATCAGTCTTCTGTTCCATCCAGAAGCTGATAGATTGAGGTTAATGAACACATTTATTTACCTTAATTTATTACTTAGAAAAATAAAACACAAAAGGGTGGACACGAGATTATTTATCTTTTGATAAAAATCATGATATAAATATATAATTTTGTTTATTGAATGTATAAAATATATTTTGTGTACATTCAGTAGAAGAAAAGAAAAAATACCTATATTTTTATATGTTAATTAAAAAATAATTTTACATATAAAGTTTAAACTGAAACAAAAAAGAAATTTGAATTAAAACAATAATTTTAAATTATGCACTGATTCAGTCGTGCGTAAGGCTGACTATGTACATTCAGTTTGAGTCGTCAGCTTTGTGTCACATAAATATGTATATTCTATACAGATATTTTCAGTAATTGATACATCAAAGGGTATACACAAAATTCAAACCCCTCTATGCTAGGTACTGTCCAGTTGGCTAATAATTTTCCTTTCAAAACAAACTTGTGCATACAGATATACACATGCAGTTTGTATATATTAAAAGAGGGCTAAAATCCCATGGGTGTAAATATGTGTGTATCCCTAGCACTTGGTGGATTGATCGATCACGTCAAAAGCCTCAATTTTTTGCCATAAATAATAAAGATGTTAAATTGGAGAAAAAAATACCATGAGAATAATACAAAATATAAAATAAATAATAATCTAGGAAATAGAAAAGATAAATATTAACTATAAAGGGTAGCTTAGAATCCGCGTGTTTCATGGGTTTTTTTTCTGTAAAAGATGGGGACCGTTGGGCAATTTGGCATATGAATCACGCGATGTGATGTATTTCGTGTTTAATAAAGCCTAGAAACGAAAAATATATATGATAGACATTGAACCACATTGTTGATGTACCCTCCGTTTGCATCTTTTAGTTTTCTTCTTCATTTTTTTTTTTTTTTTTGTAATTCTTTTTCATCAGTCACCCTATCATCAGCTTTATCGATTCATCACGAATTATTCTCAATGTGTTTAGAACATGCAAGCGATCAAACTAGCAAATGTGTTAACAGGTTTTTTTTTTTTCGTTTATATATTTCTCAATTGTGAAATAGTATTCATAAAATATTTTCAATAAAGTCAATGGTATAGAGAAAATGATAAATAGCTGAGATAATATTTCAAAGATAATAATGATTAAAATAGAAAACACGACAAAACATAGATGACAAGAATTAAAGTTAACTGTTGTCAAATAAATATACATTTCAATTGTTTTAAAATAAAATTATAAAGTGGATGGTTATTATTGTTTTTTTTTTTTTCAAGTTATATGTGTGTGGTGGATGAGATCAATACTCGTTTACACCCACTTGGACCACGTTGTTATACCTTCAGGGCAAAATGGTACCCGTGTTATCGATTTTAACTCCAAGTCGTTAGTTTTATCTCAATATGAATCTTTGCAGCTAACGAGTAGACCTAGTGCTTGTGTACCTAGACATTTCGATGGAGTATATATATATACACTCACTATATGCTCGGAGACATTGCGAAAATTTTATGAGCATGAGATACACGATGTTATCGACATTTCTATGTGCATTTAACACTGCAATTCATTTTATCAAAACATAGATTATTTTATAGAAAATTGAATTTACACTGTAATATCATGAAAATATTTCATTTTATGGACTTGAAATTTTTATAATTAATTTTATCAGTTTTATATTTTTAAAACGTGTTTTTTACTTTTTTTTTAATAATGAAAATAATAACGGATAATCTATTGAAATTTTGTTTTTGTTTGTTTTTTTTTTTTTAAATATTTATTTTTAATCTACAATATTAAAAAATTGTGTTATTTATTTATTTATTTATTTATTTATTAGTTTTTTTACGAGAAAATATAAACCAGTAATTTGTTTGAATATTAAATTTCCGTTGAAAATATACGAGGTACCATGTAGGCGTTTGTTTTGCTGAAGATTGTTCTAGTTTCCTGGCTTCGATTGAGACCAAACACGGTTATTTTTTGAAAATGTTGGAATTTATTTTATTTTTTTTATCTGGGCATTGCAAAATACGATTGCCAATTGAAATGTAAAATTGACTATTTTGAATTGGCTTGACTGGTAGAAAATCCATGAGTCATATTCATTGATTCATGAAATTTTTCGCACAGACAAACCCTCAATAATATAAGGGCAAAGGTCGGATATTCATTTGTGACGACTCAATAAATTTATCAAAAAATAAAAAAAGAGTAAGAGAAAAAACCAGTGATTTGTAAAAACACACGTATTTTATAGTCAACGAGTTTTTTTATTTTCTAGTTGTTGGCTTTAGAATGAATACATATTTTTTCACTCTATTTATTTTCAAAAAAAATATATCTCTTTTTATTCTTCTTAACCCAGTTTTTATCAACACAATCTCAACTGCATTTCCGCTTTAGCGCGTTAGTCAACATCAAAGGATAAAATAATTTTTTATGAACATGAAAAATATTTTGTACAATTAAAATTCACTTTTCATCAATTTGGAATCATCATCATCATATGAACCCTTAAAAAGTATTTAAATTAAAAGACTATCCACATGAATACAATTATAAAATTGTTTGTAAAATTTCAATTAAAATAAAAATGAATTCTTGAACAATCATCACAATATAAACATGTGTATTTTTGTTTCATAAAGTAATGAAAGATAAAAATAAAAATGAGCAATGATCAATAACATGAATCACAAAACAAACACAACCAGTGCTGAACGAATTTATTTTTCCCCGTTTGTTCTATGTGCTGGACAACACAAAAAGCCCTCTTTAATTTTCTACCCTAAACTGGTATATACACATTGCCCGTCACCCCCACAGTAACCATCAATAATCCAAGTGTCTTAATTAACGATCAAGAGGGTCATCTGAATGAACAAAAAAAAAAAAAATGAATAAAAAAAATAAACGTAAATTTACTTTTTTTTCATTGTCATAAAAAACATTACGAAAATACTTGGTACTTGGTAAACGTCATACAATAAAAGTCTACGAGACAGTCGTTAACTAAAAAGTGTTAAATTACAAGCCAATATAAAAATATAAGACGTCTTCATTGAGTTGAAGCCATAAAATTTATTAACCCTGTTATAAATTCAAGTATTATTAAAATTATTAAGATACTTTTGAATTTAATAAAAATGATGGAAAATAAATTCAAGATATAATCATAAACTGGTCCAATGATTATTGAGGTATGTGACTCGAACAACCACACACATTAATCCCTCTAATGCAACATGCTTTGGCCATTAGCAGTGCATTTCTGTATATTCCCCAAGGATTGAGGGGTTGGCTATCACCCAGCACACTGTTTTCACACCCTTGATCCATATTCACAAACAACCACAGCCATTCGTACTGGTCTTGGTGATTTTTACAAAATAGCTTTTTTTTTTTTGTCGTGTTACAAATGGTGTCAGTAAAGTGCTGCATCTATATAAATTCTTTTTGATTTTTTTTCATTTATCTCATAGGCAAATCGGTTGGAACATCATTATATATTTACGTAATTGGCTGAAGGCCTAATTACTGAGGCACGTGAACACGTACAAAAAAGATTATTTTCTAAATTCTCTCAGTTAACGACTTTGATGGGGATTCAAAAATTGGACCACAATTTAGCTGAATGATTGAACATTTTTTTTATATTTTCTAAATAAATTGGAACTGTAACTGTATTAGTCACTTGACAATTATTATAATTTAAACAATTTAATTTGTTTTTCTTTTTTAAATATGAGTTAATAATTGCAAAACTGATAAATTGTTTGTGCATTGACTTTGACGTTGAATAATAAAAATAATTGTTTCCTCACTGTGTAGGTAGTCATAGTTTCCTTTTTTTTATATCATTTGTCGTATTGTCACCGCATCTTTGTTCCATTTTGTCGTTATCATTTATACAAATAATTCTTCTCGTGTTTCTTTGTTTTTTATTTTTGTTTTGTTTATTTCTTTTTTGACCGAGTTTTTTTTTTTTTTTTTTGACTAAAGTGTGCTTTTACCTCGATTTTTTGCTCGTCTTGGGAAAAAAAAAAAACAAAAAAATAAGTGGAAAATAGAAGCTAAATTTTCTACCCTTTAAGACAAACGAGCGTCGATAAGATGCCACATTTTTTTAAGTATTTTATTTTTTTATTCTGGTTTTTATCTTCTTTTTAACGCTCTTAATCTCGTTTACGTAAGCACTTTGGTATCGTCCTTGCAAGCCATCTTCGTTTCTTTCTCCTAAAAAGTCCTAATTCGTTAATTTTTTAACGATCACCAGGGTCGTTAACGACTAGTCTCCTTCACTTTAAACATACTTGAATATTTTTTTTTTTTTGCAGTTTTTGTTTTCACGTTATTTTATTTCATTTTGTTTTTTTATTTTTACCTCTGCAACTTTGAGGTTTGAAAAAGTTTACATTGGTATAGTATTTTATAGAGTTTTTCCCTGTAGTATAATTAAAAAGATACTCAAGATAATTTGTGTGAATTAATGGTTATTATTTTGAAAATAAAAAATAGAAAAAAAGTAATTAAAAAAAGATGTTATCAATAGTAATTACAACGATATAGTAGACAATGTTATTTTCTTTAGCTTGGAGGCGTG
The DNA here is from genome assembly GCA_030523065.1 of Aphidius colemani. Lineage (NCBI taxonomy): Eukaryota > Metazoa > Arthropoda > Insecta > Hymenoptera > Braconidae > Aphidius > Aphidius colemani. The sequence goes on along the minus strand of JAPYYR010000020.1, from coordinate 124,374 downwards.
TAAAGTTTTGATTCTGATAAAATAGTTTCGACTCTGTAGATTGATGGCACCCTCATGACAAACGAAACAAAAAATATGATAAAGAAAATAAAAAAACGTGTAACATTGAGTAAAGCAAATGACAAAGCCTCACACTATTTTCCAGGGGCCTTGTCGGCTTTTGGGAAGTTGATCGAATTTGCGGTGAGAGAATATATTCGATCGTTTACTGTACGAAGGGCTGTAAATGACAAAGACAACTAGATCTATGCATGTATCAAGTAGAGCTTTATAGCACGTGGCACGCGTCGATAAGTTCGTTTAAAATAAAATAAAAAAAATGTATTTTTTTTTATGTCATTCATTTATTTTAGGGTGAGATAGTGAATTGTATGGGTCAGACATGACAAAAGAATATTTAGATTTTAGGGTAAACTTTTGAGTCATAAAAAACTTTACATAAAAGATAATGTAATTTAAATAATGCAGTAAAATTTACAAATTACATATTGACAATGCAGTATTCCAAGCGAATTGTAACATAGTTTTAAAATTCAATGCATTAAAAAACAATATTTTTTATTTTTTTCGTTTTTTCTTGAATATTTGTCAGTGGTTGATGTATGGCTTCGCTCTTCTGTTACATTCATGAAAACTTTAGTCGTTACAGAAAAGCACGTAAGCACTATGATGCATCAGACAAAAACTTTTTAGTCGCCAAGATGGTTTGTCGTACATAAAATTGTAAAAAAAAAAAATCCTTCAATTCTTTCTTTTATTTCAAATGAAAAAATAAAAAATATATATCCGAATAAAAAGAGTTTGACACTGATAGAAATAAATATTTTGACATTATTGGTAACTTTGAAAAGTCGTCATTATTAAATTCAGGACATTCGGAAGTAAATAGTCAACAATTTCCGGATTTTTAGTGTCTATCAGAAAGTTTGTTAGTATTGATTTTTAGTGACAACGTTTGTCAAAAAAATCTGAAAATATCTTTTAAAAAATTATTGGGATAAAATAGAAAAAAATTAAAAGTTAAATAAACATTTATAATAAATTTTTCAACGGGATATTTATTACATTATGTAGTGCAAGATATTTGCATCAACACAAGCACTCTGCATATTATTAAACAGAGTCTGAACATGGATAGTAGGTGTCCGGGAGGCATTTGTACAATTACTATTAAAACAACAACAGCGATAAGTCTCTTTTGCCTTTTTTCTCTTGGCTCCCATGTATATTACCATTGAAAGAATACAGTGATTTTCCATTGCCCCATTAAATTGCAGTAGAATTTCAAATAAAATATCTCTCGAGGGCATTTGAAAATAATTGTTAAAAAAAAAAAAGGAAAAGTTATTAAATAAAATAGAGTATCGTTTTGGATATTTTGCTTATTTTATAGACACTCAAAGTGACAATGACCATCTATTTTGAGATAAATTCACAGGCAGTGCAAATACTCATCATCTCAACGGGTTAAAGCTATTTTCGAGCAATGAAGCTCCCCACTGACTCTTGCCAAGAAATATTACATCCAAGGAATATATCTTCAGGAAGAAGGAGGAGTTTAAACTTGTGGAAAATACGTGGGCAGATCTTTCACACTCATAAATGTATATTTCTACCAGATAAGTGGGGCTTGCATGATGTCGGGACCAATAAATGTCCCAATAATGACTACGAGAACACTCTTCGTACACTAAATATATATATTATAAATACACATATACGCATATACAACGAGAATTCTTGTCCCGAAATATTTAACACGTTCAAACGCCATGAACATTCACTCTCGTACGTGGCGCTTGTGGAATTGTAAAACAGAAAAAAAAATTAAAATTAAAAAAAAAATGTGTAACATGAATATATCTTTGGACGAGGAAATATCATCAACTAGATGGGCCTTTAAAAACGTTTGCCAGATGTACAAAAGTATCATCAATGTTTCTTTTTTCCATTTTATTTATCATATGTGTGAATGATAATTTTTATTAAAAATAACTTTAAATTAAAAAAAGAAAAAAATTGAATCAAAATTCAGGACTGATAAAAATATCAATTTTTTTTTTTTTACAATATAGTATCAGCTCAAATGCCAATAATAATTTAATTTTTTGATTTATGATTATACAGATGATATAATGAATTGTGATTTATGAAAATAAAAATGCTGTCTGTATAATTATTCTGTTATTTGATGGTAGTAAAGTCTCATCACTCTTGAGGTCTTATGATACACCTCTTTTCATGGGTATTGTAGGAGGGCCCAGAGGTAAAAAAAGAACAAGTAAATATGTGATGCCTCGAAATATATATGTGCATATGTATATATACACATAACAAACCCCGGATACGGCTCGGTGTTCTCATTTGAATATAAATTACGTTGGTTGGCACGTAAGTAACGGCTGCCCGGTTATTGTTCCGGTAAATTCTTTGCACGAGATGATATTTTATTGGGGCTGGATAGCACTGATGCACGCGCCTAGTAGGCAGGTATCTAGGGGCTGCTTCTTCTTCACTTTAAATATTAAAAAATATACGAGCCATACAGAAGAAAATAAATATACATTTTTTCATCTTGTCTAGATGGAATGTGCGACTAACTATATGGATAATTAATGCTTGATGAGTAACATCAAATATTAAATTCTCGGCATAATTTATCATTTTATTTGTTTGGAGAAATTTAAAAAAATATATAACTATTATTTTTTAATATCGAGTAATTATATTTTGAACTATAAAAAATAATGATTTTCATATTTATTATATGCCAAAAAAAAAAATATTTAAAATGCATCTATTAAGCTAAATTTTATGCACATATATTACGTGTTGTAAAAAAAATAATATCATTTTTCATTTTTATTAATTCCTAGTAAATTTTATTGATTTTTTATTACCTTTAGCTTTTTTTTTTTATAGATATTTTAATGTATTTTTAATGAATTGTTTATTCATTTATATGAATATATATAATTTATTATTTTTATGAGCTTGTTTTTTGCCTAGAGATTTTTTGTTTGAATTTATTTTTTTGTTATTTAGATGAAACGAGTCTCGGTGATGTTCTGATCTCTCAGCAGTTCTGACAGAACGCCCCCGGTTTTTTGGCATGATATAAAAATTGTAGGCGTAGTTATACACAGAAGACCAGTGGATCGCTTATGGGTTGCTTGTCGCTTGTCACAAAAGTACGTATCGTTCTGCACATACACCAGACATTGAGATGATGGATGTAAGTAGTTTTTATGCTTTCTCGCCTCTGGGCAATAACTACTACCAACTGCATGTCCTTCATGATTTCCCGAGGAGTTTAAAATTCCACTATCATTTATAGTGTCAATCAGACTTTAATCCAATTTATGATATCTTGAATATTTTATTAAACTTGTAATTTCAAAGTTAAAATAATAATAACGCTGGGTCGTATTTATACAAAGTAAGTGTTGCAAATATTTATGAATATATATTATTTTAAAATATTACCGACAATTTAACGCGTTATCGAGCATCTTTATTATACAAAATCATTTATTCAGAATCAATGGGAGCTAAAGATGGGAAACGACTATACTATGATATTATGGTTTTTCAAGTGAAACGAGAAAAGTTATAAACCGTCACGCGACAGCCCACATAGAACTACTATATCCTACTTATGTACATAATGTATGTGCTCAAGACTTTTTATGCTTTTTATTTATAGATTTTATTTTTTAATTTTTATTATTTGAAAATATCATTGGAGGGTTTTTTATTCGTGATAAATTGATTGATGCTTGGGTTTAATAAAATTGAATTAAAAACTTTTTTTTTTCTTTTATGAAGACCGGTCTTTAACAGGTCAAATCGACTGAAATGGAAACTATAAAAATAGCTATAACGTTGATAGCATAAAATAGAATAATATAAAAAAAATAAAAAAGAAGAATTTTTCAAGTTTTTTTTTATTTAGTTTTCTCAATCCAATGAAAGAAATAAAGAACGAACGGTTTGGATATATATAGATATATATGTAAGTATTATCTCTAAAAGTTGCTTCTGTCCAAGCACTCAGAGAACGAAACACTTTTCTCTTGTTTTAAAAAAAAAAAAATATCTTTATTTTCTTCTTTCATTTTGCGTTTCATCGGAGTTTCTTTTTAAAAGAACTCTCGTAGAATTCTATGAAGTATACTTTGCACACACGCATAAACACATTCAAAAGGTTCTCACTTTTTAACAGCTTTTAGTTTTTCAAGTTACTTTTCACTTTAAAATAATGCAAGCTTGTATATCTTAAAAAAATGGAAAAGACAATAAAAGTAAAATTGCGATTAATAAATGAAAGTTATAGTGACAATAATTTATCAAGTCTTGAAAAATTTTATGCTTTGATAGGTATAAAAAATAAATAAATAAATAGTACAAGCTGTGGATTGCTGATGTGCATAAATTACCGAAATATAATTTACTTTCTCGGTGGCACTAGCTTCACGATTCGTCGAGCCAAATAATTGCCACTTACTCTCTTTTCATATTTATCATATTTTTTATTTCAAAAAAATCAATTTTTTTATGTATAAATTTTTTTTTTTGCAAAAGCTAAAGAGTTCTTACTTATAATTTGCGGCTAACCCAGAAAGAAAAATTATTTTGCTTATCGTTCCATGCACTTCTAGTCACACGCCAGACTGAGTTTTTGCGCGCACGTGTTGACAATAAATTATCAAGAGATACACTCATAGTGAGTGCAAACTCGTCAACATCAAATTTATTTCGCAAAATTTATAGATAAATTTTGAACAAATAAAATATAGCCTAGATAAACTACAACATAAATATATTAACTTAAAATTTTCCTGAACAAATAAATAAAATATATTTTATTTTTAAAAATTTAAACAAAAAAGAATTTCATCATCATTTAAAAGATGAAATAGTTTTTCGGGGAATACCCATTGCTAACTCTCATTTCTCTTAATGTCGATGCATTTCTAAATACATTAACGTGTAACATAAAACTTGAGTAAAAGTACATGGTTAGTGCAGACGTAATTACGAGTACCAACTGGTACCCAAGTTGATGGCGCGTGTGAGCACTCGTTCAAAGTAAGTCTTTGAATAGTCTTCTTTATATATATATATACATTCGCCAAACAATCTCCATGCATTCATACAAATACACACGAACAAAAATTATTCCTGCTAATCTCACGAATGTGATCTTCCCTGTCATCGAGTTGCATCTATTCCTGTACCTTACCGAGCGATTTCTTTGAATTTGCTCATTGAATCAATGACAAGTACATCAAAGACTTTGGTTTTTTTTGTTAATTGTAAACATAAACTGACCATATTTATTTACTCAAATATAAAACACTGACATTAAAAAAAAACTGTTATATTTTCTCATGAAATGAATCAGCCGAGATAGATATTTGTCACGAATGACAATAGCTTACTTATCATAGGGATTCAGTGGCAGCTCAATCGTTAATGTCAATTGTCAGTAGCCGATAAACTGATAAACATGATCATTATATAATTGGTGTAATGCACACATTGAAGTAGTAATACAACAGTTGCAAGTGATACAACAGTCAAAATGATAATGAGAAGTTGGAGTGAAAATTGTATGCAATTGGTGGTGTATACGTCTGTGCTTTACCATATCACATATCCCTTCTGCCCTTTCGTACTTGCTAACAATCTCTTCGCCAAACGACGTCCACACTTTGTTATTCCCATTGCGAATATCAAGAGCACAAGTGTTATGATATACATATATATATTTATGTGAAATACACGGGGCCAGACATAATTGATTGGCTCGGTTCGTTATGACAGGCGTCTCATTAAGATGCGCACAGCATAACCGACATTTCTCTCGTTTGTTCCATCAAATCGAAATGCACACATATTTCGTAAATAAAAGAGTGAAATATAAAAGCAAAATGTACGTAAAATAATGCTGTGTGTTGCATGATGTATACAACATAACTAAACTGGAAACTTGTGACTGGTACGTGCTTAATGACCAAAACAAATTGGGGGATGTCGCGAAAAAAAAGAAATATTCTTTTCATTTTTTGGATGTAAGAGTGTGTGTTGGGGTCACCCGACAAGACAGGATTTTTTTTAAGTGAATTTTTTTGACGTGGTGCAGGTCAGCAGCCTAGTTGTCAAAGGATTAATGTCAATGTAACTTTAAAAAAAAATTAAGAAAAAAAGTAATTAAATGAAAAATAGTATGCAAAAAATGGTATAAATTTTACTTTTTTATTTTTTTGTTGATAGAAGAGATAAATAAAATTAACTGATATAAATTTGTTTTTAAAATATATATAATGACACTGGAGTGAGCTCAATTGAACAGAATGAGTTTAAAAAAAAAATTAAAATAAAAAAACTTAAATGTAATAGCATCGCGATGCACAGCAGATTTGATTTTGGCTGACTGCGTGGTTCATGACGTATTTCCATTTGAATGCTTCAATGCCTCGACTGTTTGTCGGAGTATTTACGTGGCAGAGTCGATTGGAGTTTTAACTATGCAGTGAGGCAACAGCCAAGTAATTTGTTTGTTTATAACTGATTTTTGCATTAGTTTCAATTATTTTTGATTTTGCTAAAAATGATAACTCTTTTCTTCATGATATCAATTAATTTATTATAACGATGATTCAGAGTGATATATTTTTTATTTACAATTTTATTTCATAGAGAGTAGAATTACATTTCGTATATTATTATTTATTTATTTATTGCTTTTCTTTTTATCCGTATTTAACTAATTCATTATCAACGGGCACAAATTTACGCATCGGAGAATGTAATTTTTGAAATAGCAGTGTTTTTAAGATATCAAGACCCCACTGAACTTGTACAGATGCAAATGCTTTTCCTGTAATCCATTTTAGCACAGCATTTTCACAATTATTATTGATTAAAGACCAATGAGTTGATCCAAGATCAGCTTGAATACGAGATCTTATTGCTGGAGGATCAAATTTGAAATTTGGCATTTTATCAGCAATTACAGAATACATTAAATTTGTTCCTAAAAATATTTCACTTTCTTCACGATCTTGACGAAAAAAATTAATTGTATCCAGTTGAATTATTTTCAATGTATTGTGAACTAAATGTGTCTGATTATATATCAATGCGACATGATAAAAAAGTGGAAATTGTGGCATACGTCGAATTAACACATCGCCAAACACTAACTTTTCATAATTCAATGATCGACAAACTAACTCAGTTTCCGAATGATTTTTAGTATCGAAACAATGTTTTAAATTATCGAGTTCTTGAAATAGTACTGTTCCATCTAAACAAACATGATATGGACCAAATGCATTTGGCAAACAACATTTTCCCAGTGAAAATAAAAATAATGAAAATACAAAAAATAATGATAAATTACGTAAAAAATTCATATCTATTTTATTCGTTTTATTTTTTCCAATTTACTGAACTTTTCAAGACCCAGTTAACTGCTAATTTGAAAATATTCAACTAGCTTGTGCACTATTTAATCCAATTCTTTATTTTCGTTGATTTTATTATCATAAAATGCTTTCTCACAGTTCGTATGTATTCTGTATTCATTAAATAGCCGACTCAAATTGTTAATATAGTTGATCCTGTTTTTGAATAAATATTAAATCACTTTTATGGCAAAAAAAATATTTATTAATTATATATGTACGATAAGTTTTAACTTACATATAAATTTCTTTTTTCATAAAGTATTCAATTCGTGGACATATTGAATTTTTCAAATGCGAATATATTTATATTTTTTTTTTCCAATGACACAAATCGTATTTATACTGGTGACATAATTACATTATTATCGTATATTAATTATTATTAAGGTTATCAGTGGTGATATAATTTTTTCATTAAAAAATACCAGCTGTGTAAATACAATTCGTCTAATTGAATGAGCTTCGATCATTTTATCAGTATTTGTTTACGTAAAAATGTATATGTTCGTATTCCAAGTAAATTAAACGACATTAATTATCAAAATTAAATCGTATATCAACTGCTTATTGTTGTATAACTTTTAAATGACTTTTTTGTTTTTATTTTCTCATCATTTCTATATAATTTTATCTAAGTCATAAGCGCGCGACATTTATCACTCAAAATCATAAAATGCTGACTTTTTGTCATATCGCTATTTGTCGTGGTAATAAAAAAAAAAAAAAAACTTTTCCTCAACAGATAATTTTGTTTTTTATTAGCGACGATGGCATTTTCGTCATTGGTAAGCCATTTTCTTTGTCACAGTTTTATAAAATATTTTATGTTAAATTTTGTCACGTCAATTTGTCATTCACCAAATTATATTCATGACATGAGTCTTTGGTACATACGATTTGTTCAGCAAAACCACACCTGACCATATAATTTCGCTCGTTAATCATTTTCATTGCAACTTGACAGAATATCGCACGGGGACAAACTGTGATGCCTTCAAAGCATTAAAAGACAAAAATAAAAAACTCCAAGGGACAAATGATTTGGAAAAAATAAAAACAAATAAAAGAGTTAAAAAGGATGTACAGTGAACGAAAAACTTTTGTTTCATAAAACACGTCTTTTGTTAAAAATGATAAATCTTCGAAATCACGATCCTATAAATGTATCTTTTTTTTTCTCATCCAGATTGTCGTTCCTTTCGTTTATTTGAAACTTTTTAGACTTTTGCCGTTGCTGTCACATAGAGGCTACAATGCTATCTCTCTTTTACAACATTTCTCAACTCATTTTGTTTTTGTTTTTTTATTTTTTACCTCCACCGAAACACACCCTATTTTAGACGACTATAGGCGAGTTTTATTAAAGCCAACGATAAAGTTTTATCTTCACGTGATGTACGAGCAAAATTCTACTGTTTTTCACTAGCCAATACGATACAGAAAGAAGAACTCGCTGGGATTTTACTTGTATCATCTACAATATATTTTGCAACAATTTTCGCGAAGCCCGCCTATCTGTCTCTTGGTGATAAATCGTCAGGTGCAAATTGCAATTTTTTGAATTTATTTATTATTTTTGTTGCTGCTAAACTTTTGATCAATTTTTTATTTTATACTGACATGTGTTCAAGTACATCATTAATTTGAAATTGCTTGTGTGTTAAAAAGGATCCTTGCATATAATTGGCGATGTAAAATTTGTTTATTAAACACGCCTCATTTAAAAACAGAATGAGAAGCAGAGAGAAAAAGGGACAGTGTATTGATGAGAATGTCAATTTATAATTACACATCAAAAGTGTACACTTGAATATTGTTGACCATTAATGTTGAAACTCAATAACGAATATGACTAGTGATTGTTTATACATAAACTCATATAAAATAATATACGTATACAGCCAAAGTTTTATGTTTGAATAACCAGGAAATTGATAAATTACTCAAAATCTGTAGGTCGAATCGTTGACCGCGTTTACTAGATGTGTATCAAAATTGTTATACTCATTTCAAACTGATAAATTATTTAAATTTCCCGATATATTTGAATTTATTGATATGAGTCAATGACAATTGGAAAATATTACTATTGACACAACACGATAAATATTTACTTTAAAATAAAATAAAATAAGAAACAAAAATAATTTAAATTAATATTTATACAAGTTTTTGAAAATTTAATAACCTTCACTTGCAGCTAAGCAACAATTATTTATATTCAATATGATTTAATACAACACCCTTGTGAACTAAAAAAAAATTTATATGATATAGTATTTTATTTTTTTTACAATGTAGCATTAGTCACGAACTAAAAATAAAATATCTTTGACGATTTTTATTTTACGTTGATTTAAAGAAAAGAAATATAAATATAAATAATTTTTTTTTATTTCCATCGTGTTATACTCGAGGGAGTCTATTAATTCTAACAGCTGTGTTGAAAAAATAAAATTTATCATCACTCTTAATCCACAGACGTATTACTTTACACACGCATTCTACGTATATTCATGTATTTATATTCAAAAATTCAAGACGTCTGTGTTGATAGCACTTGCCAGTTATTTTTTTTTTTTAAAATTTATTACTAAAACTTGAAATACACTGAGATGATTCAATTGTCAATAGACATGTTTATTTATTTATTTTTTTAATTTATATTTCCATCAACTTGCAGGGCAACTGTAAGAGTCACGATCAATTATTTTATCATCGATAGGAGATTTTTAAAAGTGTTCAAATTGATGAAGTTAAATTAACGCTATGAGAAATGAGATATCTCCAGAGGGTTTCATCAGGCAATTTATAAAAGTCTTGAAGAAAAAACATTAAATAAATAAAAATACAAAAAAATGGCGAGTGTGGTATATGAAGACCGATAATAATTGATCGTTGGTGGGATATTCTCGAAGGTATGTTACTCAAGCAATTCAACATCAGAAACCGACTTCATTAATTATTGAAGAATCATCATTTTCTCGCACATCAGACTTTGATTCTATATAAATAAATATAATGAGCTCATTCGACTCAATATCAGATTGAACTCTTGTTTTTTCTTTACAAATGACAAGCTCTTAATTCTGTTATCATTGAAGGGAATAATTTTAATATCATTTATTTTATTTGAATTAAAATATAACTAAACTGATTTTTCATATAATTAATAAGATAATCGAATAAAAAAAAATATCCATCCCCAAAAAAGCGAGTGAATATATTATTTAAATAATTATACATTTTAAATTTATGTTGTCACAAACCTTATTGGACACATTTCAACAAATGACTCTGTTAAATACTCGATTAATAACATACCTGGAACATAAAAAAAAAAATACAATGTTAAACTGTTTTATGGTTGCAATCAGTCGATTAATTACGAGTTTAATAATAAAAGCCAGTTAATTGCATATTTTTAAGAGCAAAAAAAAAAATAAGTGTACACACTTGCTGTCTCTTTTTTTTTTAAATCTCTTGTTAGAGAGCAAAGTGGGTCGTACAGGCCAAAGACATTAATTAAATTCTCGAAAATACACACACTTTTATAAATGATTAAAAGAGTTTATTAAATATATCGGGATATAATATACTTTAGTATCCATCGTAATTAACTAAAAACAATTAATATTCTCCATAAAATTGAATGTATCTTGTTATTAATCGCAAGGTAGTGTCTGGAATGAATTATATCGCTAAACTGAATGAGGTATCGTGATTTAAAACTTCTGCAAGCTTTTAGTGTTTTTGTTTTTTTTTAATTTCATAATTTTTATTTTATTCATTTGCAAATTATTTTTTGGTCTTCTGCTTTATATCACCATTTTGAAATTATTGTTTCTGTCGGTAAAATGGTGATTCAACGCAAATTAGTCCGCCAATTAAGAATACAACTTTGAAAATGTCGGAAGCCTAAAGATGAGACTTCTTTGGTCCCATATCAAAGATGATCTTTATCTATTTTTTTTAATCTTTACAATTTTTTTTCCTCTGCCTAACCCACCAGCAGCTATCTCTCTATCTGATTCTTTTTTTATATATATGGTATCTTTGTTGCTCTAGTCAACATACAAAGGTCGTATCTTTGAGGAAAGAAGTGAGCCTCTACCAGTAATGTCTGAGAAATGGAAATAAAGATCCTTTATCTTTGAGCTCCTGTGCCGCGTTCTCAGCTTCTTCATGGTGCAACGACATAATAAAAAAAAAAGGAAAAAATAATTAAATGTAAAAAAAATTCTCAAATAAAATGGACCGTCCGACTGGGTACTTGCTACACCCTGATCTTGTGGAATGTTTAATAAATCGCTTTTTAATTTTCTTGCACCTCGAATAAACGGTTGCAGATGTTTGTGATAATTTTTTTCTTTTATATATATCATTAGGTTTTTTTTTTCTCATTTCTTTTTTTTTACTAGTTTTTTTTTTATTTAATTTTTTTTTTTCATGTTTCCGCTGAACCTTCATGCTCGGATTTGATCCCTCGATTGGTAGCAAAAAAGGGCTAGATGGCTCACAAGATAAGACATGCGATTCACGCATAAAGACCACGGGTTCTTCATGATATACGAAATAAGCCAGCCTCAAGTTGACTTTTTTTACTTTCAATTCTTTTTCCCATGATCCTTCGATCCTTTTGGTGTATCAAGAGAAACACAGACATTAATTATCCACGTGTCGGTTTGAGATTGATAATCCTTTCATTTTAGATGATCCACGTGTCTTTTGTCGCGTCAGATAAATTTATAAAAAAATTATATTTCCCTCGAGGATTATTATTTACCAAAAAATTTATATTAAATAATATTAAAAAATAAAAACAAAATCGAATAAATTTACTCGTGCCATCGTAAAATTTTTGAGCGCCATAATAAAAAAAACCAGGGTCAACTCACGGAGTAGAAAAACTTTAAAAACACAAAAACGAAATAAAATAAATAAAAAAAAAAAAAATGAAAGAAATAAAACTGATGTTAAATATATGAGAATAAAAATGCGGCAGGCTTTCTGACGAATTTTACGATGTTTAAGAGTCATGGGGACGAGAATCAACGATGCATACGTCTTAAGAAAAATCGTCATGAGTGTTAAACAAACACGAAAACCCTTTCCTGCATCAGTATACCTTATCTGATGCAACAGTCACTTAAAAATATTCAATGTTTTTTTTTTCTCGAAAAATATATTAAAGAATAAAAATTTCAAATAAATTTCAAGTATCAAGAAATACACAAGAGGTTAAATTTTATCGTTTTTGTAAAAACATTATTGAGGACAAAAAGGGATCTCCTACAAAAAAGACTGTGTTCAAATGAAAGCTTTTATATACTAGGTATACATGTCAGTGTCCAGATAATATACGATCTATCCAATTTTGAAAAGATCATGATTTAAGATATCATCGATATTTATCTCGCAATCGTGTGCATTTTATTCTGTCTCTTTTGTGTATATAAATACAACTCAAGACTTATTGTCAATGAAGTTTGTTTGATTTTTTTTTTTGGAAAACTCAAGTGGAATAAAGCTGTTGTTCAAAATACCCATCAAGTGAATGTATTTATGGTTTATATAAAATTTATATAATGTACATGAATAAATGTGAAGGCCAATAACACAGTATCAGAAGGGATAGGTACTTGTCTGTTTATGTCAATAGTGCAGGTGATGTACATGCAGACGTATTGTATATATGTTTTGTCGTTATCCAAGTACATTATGTATATGTATATAGACAGGTATAGGTACATGTTCCGGGCTTTAACGCCCGATCGAGATTTACGAGCCCGTTGGGCATTGACCAGGACGCCCAGGACATGATTTGAGTTACTATATATATAGGAAAGCATTGACGAAGCCCCGGGCATTTGCACCAGGCTGCCAACTTGTCTCTCTTTCTCTCCCTTTACATGTGTGTATTATATTCAGACCAGTTTACAAGCAGAGAAAGATGTATAATTAATTTATGACAATGATTATTTATGTAATTAAATAGCTTCATGTTTAAATTAACATTTTTCTTGAATTAAAAAAAAATAAATTGTCCTCAACATTTTCACCAGGATAAAATAATAAAGCAGGCGCTTTACCTGTCATCAAAATAGTTTAATGAGATTGTTGAGTCGTGTATTTTACAGACACACCTTATACTCGCTCATAAGACATTCTCACATGTTCATGAACGTCGATATAACTTTTTAAATTATTCAAACTATCTCCAACTTGTCTGTATGTGAATATTTTGAATAAACAAAAAAATTGAAAAAGAATCAATATTGAACATCGATTTCTAATTCTATATTTTACGATAATCTAAACTACTGCTTTTTTATTATAATGAAATTCATAATTCGTGCCCAAATCCCACGAGATTTGAAAGAAAAAAAATTCCAGTGTAGGTGTGATAGGAGAATAATAAACATATATTCAGTAGGCGTGCAGCGCGTAAAATACTCAAGAATTCCGTGATTTGACTCGGCCGAACCCAAAAAAATAAGACCCAAAGAGTGCATCTTGGAAGTTTCATTTTTTTCATTGAAGTTAACTGGAAATTGTTACGTGTTGTGTGTAGGTTTATATATATTATCAAATAATCTTTTCAGTTTATATTTAGAAAAAAAAAAGTAATAAAAAATTAAGAAAGAAAAAAATGATACTAAAAACATTAATGGTCTTAGTATGATTCTGATGGACGAGGGTCGTCATTGGTTGTCTTATCGCTTTATTACGTTCCACCACAATTTTTCAACACTCGACATCTGGACTGAATCTTTCATTTCAGTTTATATATACTTTTGTTTTTTTTTTTTTTTCCAGGTTTTCATTAGGTCGGAATGACTATGCATGTGTACATTCACGTTCTTCATGTATTTATAAATTGACGTAAACTATGTTGATATAATCATCATCATCATCATCCACAAGCTTTGACTATTGCTGTAATCATCGCAGTATGACATCATCAACATAGCCATCATCATTATCGTCACCCTGTGTGTGTATATTACTGCCAACATGGTCATCCCAGCGTGAGTCTATTTCTTGCCGCATCCATAGAACTCACCAACAGTTGAATCACATCATTTGCGTATGTGTATAAACATTATGAAAAAAAATCAACGCTTTTATCTTGTGTCCGATAAATACAACACATTATATTTTGCTGCCTCGGGGCTGTTTAATTTTCTCAGCTCTACATCCGCGTGCAATATTTGCTATCTATAATGTAAACCGGACGCGTCAGTAATCTGTTATCACTCATCTAGATTTTAACTACAAATTTTCGCTTTTGTTTTCCAGTTATTCATATTTTATTTTTTTTTTCACTCCATTTATTCTTCTCTGTAATTATATTTATTATTTTATTTTATAAACCACAAAACATGATGATTATTCTTGGCGTTTTATTATGAGTTACAAATGAAAATTTGAATAAAAATTATACAAAAATTTTAGAAAGTTAAAAACAAATATTGATTTTTTTTTTTTTCTCTATTTTTTATATGGCAATAAATAACTGTGCAAAAGTGACTATTTAAAGTTAATAACTTAATTCACACAGATGAACAATATTATCCAGTACTTTGGAAAAGTTAAAAACAATTTTCTGTGTGGCGCTTAGACGACGGTACATAGCGCCTTAACTTGTCCATAATTTTGCATGTTTACCGGTACCGTCGTGGTTTGTTTGCTTAACGCTTTCATAAGCTCCGCCTTTCGCGACCGCGTGTCTTCGTAAATACGTGCATATAATATATTAAATTTATATATATATAAGTATCATACAAACAGTATTTCTGTCACTGAGTATTAACGGATTTTCACTCAATATAACGTGTTGCACAAGGTCTATTTGGAATAGCTGCTTTTATCTCAATTCAAATAAAAAATTTCATTAACTAAAAATAATAAAAAAATAATCACAAATAAAATGAAGAATTTTAATTTTAATTCATCGCGAATAAAAAAAAATATATTCAACTCAAAGAAAATACCTATGTACATACATACATTAAAAAAAAAAAAAAATTTCATATGTTTTTGACCTCAAATTATCTGTAATCGATTTTCCTTCAACCCTATGATATGGTTAATGCGAATATGAGAATTTAATATTTTTTTTTTTATAAAATAAATTTCAGTGCAAATTGAAAGTGCCCCTGGCATTTTACACAATTTTCAATGTGGATAAAAAATAAATAAAAAATAAAACACAAAAGAAGGCACACTGAACGGATGATAAACTTCTTCGATGGATTTAAATTGATTTCATTTCCGCAACGATATAATGTACAGATATACATACAATATATATATATATATATATATATGATGAGTTTATACAAGTTCAAAAGGCTCAGAATAAATATAAATAAAATAAAAAAATTAAATATAAAATAGAATAAAAGAATAAATTGATATCAAGTATCCTCGTCCATTATCGATAGATGACGACTACGATATCATATATTGGTTTCAATTACTAATAAAAAAAAATAAATAAATGAAAAAAAAGAACAGTAATACTTCAATTATTATCCCGGAAATATACAAGAGAATAATCGAATCCATTACATACATAAACGTAATAGCCATATTTTTATGTCTTCGTAAAAATAGATAGACAATTTTCTCAGCAGTGATTGAGATATTGAATTGATGAAAAATTTTTCATCATCTTAGTATTTACATGTGGTGCATAAATGCTGTATTATCCATCTAGATGGTTTGAGGTAAAAAAGTGATGGACGACACGCACGAGTACATTGAATATACATTTTTTATTCTCTGATATATATATGGTACACTCTGAATGGAGACTTCCGGCGTGACTTCTCGATCGTTCGTGACTGCATTGTGTGATAAAGATGGTCAGACGTCAGTGCAAGACCTCGTTCAATCGATT
This sequence comes from Aphidius colemani, assembly GCA_030523065.1. Classification (NCBI taxonomy): domain Eukaryota; kingdom Metazoa; phylum Arthropoda; class Insecta; order Hymenoptera; family Braconidae; genus Aphidius; species Aphidius colemani. Next base: position 107,988 of record JAPYYR010000020.1, on the reverse strand, counting down.
TTATATAAAAAAAACTGCATTTTCTTTTTTTTATTATAAAAAAATGGGTTTTTTATTTTTCTATCTAGGGATTTTTCAGGATATGCATTACGTGCACTTAACGCGGGAGAAAAGGTGCTTGAAAAGTGAGAAGACACTCTGGTCGTGTCGTTATTTTACCGCCGCAAGGCCAAAGCTCTATCTCATATCGGCTCTTGCTATAAAGGACAGAGAAAAAAAAAATAGCGAGAGGATTCAGTAAAAAATAATAATAAAAAAAAAGAAAGGCTTATAGGTCATTTTCGATGAAGCCCCTGAGCTCTTCTTTTACTTCTACGCTCATATCTCGTTCCTCTCTATTTTTTTACGTCTTCTTTTGAAAGCTCTTCCGCTGTTATCTTCATCCTCCGTCTTTTTCAAAACGTGCCAACCATCATCAGAGTATTCATGTATTTTTTTTTGTTTAAATTCAAAAATTCATGATGTAAAAGAAAAAATTATATTGAGGATAAAAAGTTACAGAAAGAATCGACATTAAAGATAAATATATTTATCATTTTAATTTAATTAACACAGAAGTAAAATTAAGAAGAATGAAAAAAAAAAAAAAGAGATTAAATTAAAAAAATAAAACCAAGCGTGGGAAACGGTAAGTTTATTAATAGTTTTATATGTTCTGATGGTAAATTAGTCATCATATGAGCTTCTACTGTGTGTGAGGTTGTACAAGACGAAAGGAAGAAACAAATAAACGAAAAAAAATTGTATATAAAAAAATTACTGTAAGGAAAAAAAAAAACTTAAAAAAATGAGAAGTCACAGTCTATACGTGTTGGCGGAACGCGCCATCCGTTTTTGTCACACGCCAACGTGAATAATGCACATCGCGGCGGGATCTGTCTTCACCGAATATACTGTATATATACACTGAGACATATACATTAAAAATACTTATGAATATGTACAAGCTCACGTGTAAATATAAAAAAGAAATACCAGGTCTCATCAAGAAATCACAACAACACACCGGTCGCGAGACACACCTAATTAACACCACATGAAATTACGGTGTCTTGTGGATTAGCTTTCATAACGTCTGTGTTTTGCTCGACTCAAACGTGATTCTTCCTTTTGGTGGTAAATTCAATAGTTCAAAATTTATATTTATTAACAAAATCCATTAGTAGTTTAATGATAATCGAGTTTAATTTTTCTTTATAAATTATTTTTAAAGCCATAAATTTTTTGCTTTATTTTAATGATTTTATTTATATATTTATGATGAATTTTTTTTTTTCTTAAATGTCAAGTCAAGTGATCCATGGTTCATCCAGCATATGTGCCTATATATTTTACAAAGCTCTTAAATGCTCATTCTGCAAATGAATAAGCCAATGAGAAAATGGAAAAAAAAAGTTATGTCGTGAATCGAGTGAGAGATGGGCCAAAGTTTATTGTTACAAAGAGTTAATTCACATTGCCACAAGACAAAATATGAAAAAAATAAAATAAAGATAAACAAAACTAAGAAAAAGGATTGAAAAATAAATTTAAAGCAAAAAACTGCTTCCATGACATACGTATTTCTTCTCGCTCAAAATAGAAGCTTTGTAAGCAATCCGAAGAATACTATGGTAAAGTGCAATGCACTTGGATTTGATTGGAATGCAAATAGACATCATGATACTAAAAATTTAGTCTATATAAATTTTGCCTATATATGTTCATCATCAGATGAAAACCTTAGTGCTATAATCATTTTGCATAAATCAAACCGATTGATTACTTGATCACGTATAATCGTGACGATCATTCAACGCCGTAAATGAAATAAATAAAATAAATAAAATGAAAATAATTCAACTAGTGCAAAAGTATGAAATTTAATTTAATTCCATGTACAATTTCAAGACACGAAGTCATTATATTGAATTAATTATATCGGAGGCTTAATTAAGCAGACTCGAGACAACGCGGGTGCCCTCACTTTGTAACTATGTATAACTCTTTGTTTCGGCTGTTTGATAATGACCTTTGATTTAATTCCCATTCGATTATAAAAATTAAATAAATGTTGAACCACTACATAGACAAACCGATAGGACAATGCTTAGTTTTATCGATTAATTGCTTTTATATATATAAATATATATATTTTTTTTATTCATTTTTTATTCAAGAGGAATTCATTTAAATTAACAAAGTTAACCTTGTGAATTTTTCCCTTTAGTATTTTCCATACTCTTGGAAAAGGAGTTTGAAAACGACTCCCGTGGGTCTTTCCTCTACGCAAATGATGAGAAAAAAGGGGGAAATCTACAACAAAACTCAACGAGAGCCACTTGTATTCAAATATGCTTCTCCCCTTCGCGAATTCATCTGTCTACAGATGAGGAGGAAAAAGAGAAATAAAAAAATAAATAAAATAAAATTAAAAATAATATAAAATAAAATTAAAAATATAAAAACATAGGGATGCAAAAGGGATAGGATAAGAGAGGTAAATGTTTACAGGAAAAGAGACTAAGTTTCACTCTTTTTCTCCCTCTGAATTGTTTTTTTTTTTTTCTTTTTTTTGAAAAAAGTAAATGGTTTTGTATCTGTGTGTCTATAAGTATAAATGCTGTTGGTATATTCATGATGTTAATGCTAAAATCGTTTGTTTGGACTAGTGTGAGAGAATTTTACGATTATTTTTGTCTCCCCTTTTTTCCATATTCTACCAATTTCACGTAGTCGTATAAGCACCAATGTAATTAAACCAAAAAATATTAAAACCGACTCATACTATTGTACAAAAAATTTCAAGACAGAATACGTGAAAATTTATGTACGAGATTTTTTTGAATATAACCAAGGATTTTAACGAGAAAAGCTGAAAGAATATTATCATCGAATGATTCACTGTCCGCAATATCATAAAGCATAGAATTTTCGAAATTCAAAAGGTTCACATTTGAGATATATTTTTTCATATATCTATATTTTATATACTTATACAGAATATTCGTAATATGATTATGGATTTTCAACGAATTTTCACGATAAAATATACGATCCTCTTATCTTCGAGTAAATTTACTCGTATTTTAACAGATAAATTGAATAAGAAAGTTCGATGAATAATAAAATGCTGATAAAATATGAATTAAAAAAAAAACAAGAAGTTCTAAATTTTATCATACTTACATTTTATGATAATGGCATTGAAAAATATTATTTTTTTAGATAAAAAATTGCTGATGTATTTATGAAACAATTATCATATAAAGTATTTTTTTTTCCGAATTTTTATGATAAATTTTGAACTTTCCATGTGAGAATTAATTTACCCAGGATTTATAGGATACAAGTCTCTAATGTCCGAAATATAATACACATTTTCTCACGTATATATAAATTTCAACATTTCATCTGAACATTTGTCGTTGATGATGTTGTTGAGGAATCCACGTAAATTTTCCATATATGAGATACATAAACATTTCAAATATGTATCATAATGGTTTTTGGAAACACAGTAGAAGCATAGTAAATACGTGAAATATCTGAGGGTTTGTGATTTACATAGACATCGAAGACTCAAGGGTAGATTCAAGCACAGAGTAAATGACTTGAGCAAGAGGATATGAAGTAGGAAAGCACAGAAATAGCAAGGTCTTATGAATATTGTATCAGCCTTATCCGTCTAAATTGTATTCAAGCTGTAGTAAAACCCTTCTGCAAAATACTCGAGGATTTTCATTTGTTTTCTATAAGTCGTAATCAAAATTTTCCAACTTTTTTTATTTTTCAATCATTTATAATTACTCAGCTTAACAAATAATCCGACATGATGAAAAAAAAACTTCTCTTATTTTTGTTTTTGTTGTTTATCACTTGATAGTTTTATTTACAAACTCTCAAGGTTATTGTTATTTTATTTTTATTTCAATTTAGCTAAGTAAAAATATATCTGTTAACCTTTCTCTTATTCTATGTCTCTCAAAATAAAAGATTTCAAATTATCACTATTGACGTGGGAGTTTCCAACCCATGTGGTATTGCCAAATGAGTGTGGGTCCAATAATTGCCAGATTGCTTGTAATTGCGAGCTCTTGAAACGAATGGATAGAAAAAAAAAAAAAAAAAACACAACAACCTTAGCTTCCTATTAATTGTCAATTGAAGCAAAATAACATAATGGAACAAATTGGTCTATCATTTTGTGCTGAGTGATTTTTCAAACACAAAAAAAAAATACCTCACTGAAAAAGCTCATTAGAAAACATATTTATAGACAATATTGAAAATAATACTTTCCAAGTAGTGGTAGTTTACTATTTATTATTTGATACAAGAGGGATGTTTCCTCTAGACGTTAGCAAAGTTTGAAATATATATAATTTAAAGGCAAAGTGCGACTGAGTGTGAAGAGCAAGAGCAAAGCTTTCAAGGGCGTCCAAGGATTAATAAACCAGTGGTACTCAGCTCACCCAAATATCCTGCTGTAACAATAGAAAGCATCTACCTTTTCCAGTGATATATTGCAACTGAAATTACATTTTCCTGCCATTTTACAATTCAAATATACGGGAGAAAAATGGAGGAGATTCGTTGGAAAATACAGAACAATGTGTAAACATACATGTGTACCTCTCATATCAATTTCTACGGATACCGTTTCTACTTCAAATTAGATATCCTCTTATAGATGAATCCATGGAAAATTATAATCAATTGTTTCATTTGCCTTTTGAATATAATATTCACAGTTGTGTCTCAGTAAAATATATTTGTGCACCTTTGTGTATGAAATGAATTGTCCAAGTAAGTCAAAACAATAAGATCATTCTCTTTGGAAATTTCCAAATATCCTCCTTTTAAATCCGTTGTCTTTGCAATTCTATATGTAGTAATTAACTGAGACGACACAACAAAGCGGCATTTAACGGCATTTAGGTTCTTCAACGTGATTCTGTACCCACAACGGAAACCTGCCTACGCACCGATAAGGTTCGTAACAATGCTCCAAATCCCGTATTGTTCCTACTCAATATCCAACCCTAGCAAGCCTTCCACCGACAGCCAGCTTAATTACGGTTGGATAAAAAAAATTCTTATTTTAATACCCTAGACTATATGTCTGCGTATATATATATATAGAAAAAAATAAAATAATAATAATCTATAAAAATTGTTTGAGGGTGAAGCCATTTTTACTCGGCTCAGTTAAATTTAAATTTTTTTGTTTTTTTTTTTTTTTCAGTATTATTACCCAAGTTATTGTTGTCCCGGATTTATTGTAATATCTAAATTTTGTAGGTGTATGCCTATAGAATAAAGGCTTTAATTTACTTTTATGTGAAAGAAAAATATTTAATTAATTTTTTTTGTTTTTATGTTGAATAACAGTAATTGGCAATTGATAATCTACAAAAATGTTAGAATAAAAGTTGCATGAATATTACTATAATTTCAATTTAAATTTGACAAGTTTTTTTTTTTTTCGCAGGTTATTTTGTTTTGTGGTTTATGTTGTGTCATAAACCGCATTCAAGATTGTACATTTATGGGATTCACAAAGAATGTGTTGCACTTTGCACCTTGCTAAATTTTACGACGTGTATATTTTTCATATCGACATTGTGATAACAAATTTTTTTTATGCAAATGGATAAGTTCAAGTTGACGTAAAAAATAAAGGCTTGAATATAAATTTTTTTTCATTTTTAATGCCCCGTATTTAACAAGAAAATCAATAGAAACCAGAATATCTTCGGGCTCAAATTTGATTTTAATTATCTCAATAAAAAGTTTGTAATTTGAGATACTTTGTACTGTTTCGAATAAATATTGTTTTTTATTAATTTTGTAAAAAATACGATTTTTTATTTTAATATACAGGCCACGTTGTATTTCATCATTTTAGTACAAAAGATTTGTTGCGTGAGTTTATAATTTATATAAAAAACATCAGAATATTATTCAACAATGCAGTCGAGCGTTGTTTTGCGATGAAAAGATAACTCACTAAAAATATATGAAAAAAAAATAAAAGAATAAAAAACAGTGAACAAATAAAATGAACAAAACAAAGATAAAGAAAATTGAATTTTTTTATTTCATTTAATCCTAAAATTTAAAAACTTTTTTCTACTGAATTATTGATTGTTTGATAACGATTTACAAATCTTTCGTTTCAATTTCAAGCTTTTTATTCTCAAGAAATAAGGGAATGAAAAATAAGTCAAATAAAAGTTTGTCTAAATTTGTTTTATAACCATTTGACTTTTTCAAATTTTCCCAAAAACTAACCCAAAAGAAAACTATAACCTCAGGATACTTGTAAAACTCGGCCACGAATAAACGTTACAGCTGTGGAATCTTCATAACGAACTTCAGTTAAACTCGAAAGAAGTAAAAAGTCTAGTGAGAAATGTGATGGAAAGTTGAAGAAAAAGTAAAAAAAATAGTAATAATAATAATAATCACACTGAAAAAGTTATAAAAGATAACCGCAGGCGAATGATTTCGCATCGTATATCAGTTCCTCTTCGCTTCTTTTACGTTTTCTCCGGAGGATCATCCCTCTCGTCCAAAACCCTACCAACACCACTCGAGATATATATATTTTCTTATGTCTGTGTGTGATCAAGAGTACTAGCATTTACCTCGAGGGACGAAGAATGCCAAGTTAAGATAGCACTAGTATCTTCTTCACTATATATATACTTTCAAAAACCTTATTCTTCTTCTTCGTCATTCTCAGAAGCTGAATAACTTTGTTAGTCTAATTTATCGGTGAATTTAACGTCGAGTTATTAATGGCTCCTGCCAGAACAATTCCCAAAAGACTCTATCGAAAAACTTGAATGTCAAAATTATTCTCTTAAATAATAAACTTCGAAAAACGAGTTTTTAATTTTTTAAATAAATTTTTCAACATATGATATATCATTATGATTCAAAAAGCAGTAATACAAATAAATAATAATATCAAAAACAGCAGGTGACTTCAGTTGGGTAGATGATGATATATCATGCTTGGATTAAAGAGCTAGAATTACCTTCAGCTATTATATTCCCTGCTAATCAATACGTGTGCAAACGCAATAGCAGGGGGTCGTTTCAGTGGCATGATATACAGAAAAAGAGAGGGAAATATGGCAAGAAAGAGAGTAAAAAATATTTAAAATTATTAAAATAGAGAAAACGGAAATCTAGATGTAAAAAAAGATAGAACCACGGGTGTTATCTTATGTCTCGTGATCATGCTTGTCGTGCACGCCCGTGTGTCAAGGCGTGTTTGCCTAATTGAGGAATTTCAGTACCGGAATTTTCATAATATATATCCAGATTCCAGCCAAGAAACACAGATCAAAGTGTCACCCATCTTGAGTAAGCCCCAAACAAATTGTCTTTCTTCATGTTAAAATAATATTTTTAAAACTATTTTTTAATTTTATAATTCAATTTTTATCTTTATTATTTTCAAACGTTTGAAGTATTTTTTATTCTTTTTTTTAAAAACGGTATTTGGTTTCCTAAATTAGTTATTATACCAGTGACTTGACTTTATTATTTTTGTATATAATTAAAAATTTATTTTATGAAATAACTTTTTCAATATTTTCAATGAAAATTCAATTATAGATATTTTTTTTCGGAGGAACTCAAAAATATTCGAGCTGGAATTTTATGGTTTAATCAATTTTTTATTAAAATTATTCGTAAGGGTTTTTTTTTTTTTGTAATAACTTTACCACGAGTATTTAGATATGGGATACCACGACGATACATAGTGTCGTTGGTGAATAGCACTGAGTGCACGCTCAATTTTCAAAGAGGCAGACAGAGTGAGCAAGGTCATGAGGGTTCGCTTTCGGTGGATAACAGCCTTTCGCATTGGATACTCGAGTGCACTTCAACATGCGGCTCCCTCATTCCGCCGATGTGTCTCGTATCATATACACTCACTCATTCATTCAAGGTACATATATATTATCATGTACTGGTGTCAGCTTTCATATGCGTATTTTTCAATTTATACTCATTGCCTCACAGAATTGAGTCAACGACGCGGCTTTGTCAATCACCACTCTGACAATTATATTAATTTCTCTGACCTTTTATAGATAAATAAATGAATTATAAAAAAAAACCTAAAACCTCAATCAACTTTTGTCAAATTTTCACGATTCCCTCCTCTGAATATTATCTGTATCACAATTTCCCAACCAGAACGTTCCGGGTCGAGCTGGACGCTATGAGCATAGAGTCAGTTCGTGCATAAGACATCCCCTAACTTTCTTGTTTTCCATTTGTTTAATAAAAAAAAAACGCACCGACAGGAAATTTTGAAAATTGGTCAATATATAAAGCGAACCCTCCGAAATATTATTCGTATTTTGATTTCTCAACCGGAACATTCCTTGTCAAGTAGGATGCTGCGGTTGTAGGTGTCATTCTCCTTTACATAATAGGATATAAATTTTTTATCCATTTATGTAAATTATTTTGTTTTCTTTTTCTTTATTCCTAAATACATAGTGTTCAATATAACTTGATAGTAAACCGGTTGAACGAGAGACAACATGTATTCTCAGGTGTTTTCAATATACTCAAAAACTCAAAATAGATCAAAGGGGTAAAAGAAGCCTTTTCTGTTATTTCAAAAATACGAAGGAAATTGAAGTAGAAATAAGAAAGTGCATTGGGATCGTATTTCTATATAGTTGATGCATCACACACGCCGTCAAGAAAATATTTCAAAAAAAAAATAAAGAATATAATGTTGAGAGTCGTTTCTGTCCACACGGATACGTAAACTTGAAATGTGTTTGATGTTTAAAACGAGCTTGTCATCGATGATGAATCGTGTTTGTTGTTGATAAATAAAAAAGGAATCACATAATTTTTCATACTGAAATGATTTTTGTAATTTAACAAGTATACATGGGGTCACGTAGAATATACGATTTTCATCGATGTCGAGAAATTGACATTCAGTATAGAACGAAGTAAGACAGACGAGTCAGAAAGGACTACTGTAAGTTTATCTGAACGGTTCTTCAAGGAAGGTGTTATATAAAATAAAAAAAATAAGACTTTAGTTTCTAGAGAGGTAAGGCAAACACCTTGAAAAACAAAGAATACCGTATATACTACATATATGTCACATAGTGAATAGCTATATAGCAATGAATCTCGACTTGTGAGGTTTGCTTCTTTTTTTTCAGCATGACCAGTCTGACAGAAAAGACGACAAAGTGAAACTGAGATCAGACACACTGTGGGACTTGATAGTAGCGAATTCAGAATGCATTTCTTGACACCTGATATTTTTTTTTATTCTGTTTTATTTGATTTACATCTCTCTTTTCAATTTTTATGAATTTCATTTTTTTTTATTTAGCCACTCGAGTTGTTCTGAATATGTTCGTGTCCCAATCAGTATATCATTGAAATATTCCGTTACATATATATTTCAATGAAGAACTGCAATGTGGTTTTTGAACAAAAGAAATAAATAAATATAAGAAATACGATGAGGTTGAGACGTTATCTTATTTTTCCATTTGAAATCGCGAGTATTTTGTTAACGAAAGTGAAGAGTAACTGGAAAATGCGTTTGACTATAATTTGACGATGTAAAAACAAACTTGACAAAGGGTTAAAAGGCCCATCAACCCCTCTGGCATTCCAGACAAAGTTGTTATTTTAAGAAACACCAAAGTTTCACGTATACATTCTTATTTTTCACAATATAAATACACGTACCTATCTACTTGCTAATTTCATTCTATAAAGCTCTTCAACGACTTTGGAATTTTTCAAATACATACTTGTATAATAAAAAAATAAAAATAAAATGAAATGAAAAAGCACTAAACTGTTTTTATCGTTGTACTTACGAATTACAGAAGCAAGCATGAATTCTTTTTTCTCTCATCATAATTAAAATGTGATTGCTTACCTGAAACAGATAAAAAAATAGATCGAACATTAATACATTGAATTAAATGGAAAATATATATTTTATTGCATTTGGATTGAAAGTCATATGAGAGTTTGTGTTTATTCACGGTACATAAGTTCATCGTCATCGATGTTAAAGCAACGAAAATAACGGTCTTCGATCTCTTTGAACAATGGTCTTTGTCGAAGCAAAAATAACCGCTCGAGTAAATGCAGATAGATCGGCAAGATCAGTGTTGTCCGGGTAAACAGACCGTATTCAACTACAATGTCGTTTAAAAATAATTTATATTACGACAAAGCAAACTTCTATTCCATGGGATTAAATTCTTGGTGAATCCAAAATTATATATAAAATATTTTGTATATTTGTTTAAAAATTTACAAACATATATATGTGAAGGCTTTTATTAGTTTTTTTTTTACTTTAAAATTTTATGTTTTCTTTTTTTTTTTTTTTTCTTGTCGTCTTGTATGGGTGAAAGTGACGAGTGTACACGCCGAGTGCTTTTAGCAGTGGAATGTAGTCTGGGGCCAAAAATTTTTGTTTGTCGGCATTAATTCAACTAAACGCAAGTCTTGCCTTGTGCTAATACGATTAATTGCATACGCGTTGAGTTAAAAAATAATTCTCAATGAAAATACATATTATAAAAATAAATATAATTTACAAAATAAATTAGAAAGTAGAAATAATTATTTTATGTCTATTGATAAATCAATAATTGTTTTACAATTATGTGTATTTGTGACATGAATATTTTGATATTTTTTTGTGTTTGTTAAACACTTAAAATTTGACTTTTGCAGGCTAAAATTATGCAAAGTATTTTTTACACCTTTGAAGTTTGTACTATGTATATGTACACAGCTGATGAGACTTTTTTTCAAAACAATTGTCAATAGAAAAAATATAAATAAAGTTAAATAAAAAAGGGTTATTTACATTGCGACCACCACAAGTTAAAACTTAAACCATATCTACTGGTTTTTTTTCTGCATACGAAAGCCCGGGTACTGTACAGGTTTTTACATTTGTGACAGACATGAAAAGGGATCTGGACAATGCTTCTAAATAAGGATTAAAAGGATTCCATTACAAGATCGATGTTACAACGATATAGGGTGCCTGGGACCCCTATATTTTTGCATTAAATAAAAAAAAAATTACATAGTCCCTTTTGCTTTATTTTGCCAGACGGTTCGAGAAGATAAAGACCTTTACACAAGTGAGATACAAAATGAATAACACACATTTAAATATAACAAAAGTGTCACATAAGGTCTATTACACTATATCGTATTCTATTCAATTCAGTAAATTATTTTTTTTCTATATAACGTTGAAGAATAATGAAATCCTTTTAAATTGTATTTTAAATTAATTATGTATATGTGAATGTTAAAATTATTCATGAAATATAATCTTGTAAAAAACATTTTGACAACTATAAATAAAAAAAAAGCACAGATTGAAAACATATATTACTACCACAAAATCAGTTGGATCACTGTAAAATAAACAAAGCATGACAAACTCAGCAGTGGATTAAAGAAATAAAAATACAAGAAAAAAAAATAACAGGATGTTCTCTTGGCATCTGTAGATGCGGCTACTGTACCCGAAATAAATGCCAAAAAATAAAATAAAAATTAATACAAATGAAGAATAAAAGTTTTGTTTTAATTTAATTTTTATGAACAATTTTATATATGAATTTATTAGAAAACTTGGTGCCACAAAAAATAGATCATTAGTGTCTTTATTTTTTTTTTCTCTAAATTTGTCTTAGTGTTACTGTTTATTCATAATAATAATTTTTTTTTTTAAATTTTATCTCTGTCATTTGAGTTTATTTTGGTGTTGCAAACAGCTTGATGATCGTTTACAAAGACCCATTCATAGTTGAGGCCTTCTGAGTGCGTAACCACCGAGCATTTATAAGAAGTCCAAAGAAACATACCAGAGACTCAAGTCAACGACGAAAAAGAGACGATATTTTTGATGATGTCGGTGGTGTTGGGTTCTAAGGCTAAAACTTAGATGGTTGAGAGGAAAAGAGGTTTAAGACAGATGCGTAACAGCCGAGGCTGTCACTCACCCATCAAAGAATCATCTCATTCAGTTTCAGTGCAACAAAATAAATGACCGAAAAGAAAAAAAATTGAATAACATATTTGCAAGATCTTTTACTGGCTACTGTAATACGTGATTTTAATCTTACAATGAGTTTTGTCAGTGGATCCGATTACCCACAATCTGAACAACCTGTTTTTTAATTTTTTTTTCCTCAACGATGTTTTGTCTTTTTTAATTTTTTTGAAAATAACTTTTTAGCAAGTTGTAAGGAGATAAATTAAAATTAAAATATTCAATGTTTAAATATAAATAAAAATTATTCAGTCTGTTTATTTATTGTGGCTTTTAAAAAATTGGCAAAAAAGAAAGAATGAAATTATTTTACATATTCGTATGTTGGTATTGATGCAATACATTGGAAGCCACATATGAATAAACAATGAGTATAGGCATAATAGTTTGTTCATTCCTACAATCTATTTACTCATGTTCTGTGGCTGATCCATGTTCTGTGTAGTGTGTGCCTGAATCTCCCAATGGAGAGCTGATTTAAATAGACAGCCTAGCTATCCCGAGAGGCTAGATTCAATACCCAACGCTCGTTTCATTCAATCTGCACTGTCACATTCTCAATCATCTATGAATGCGATGAGTAATAATTTTTAATATTGATAAAAAATATTTTTAAAAAATTGATCGGTCAACAGTATTGTCGCAGCTGCTTTCTTGACAAAAGATGAAAACTTGCAATATCGTATTTTAATAATCTACACAATTTTCTGATCGATTAGCTATACCCCCTTTTTTGTCGCGTGTTAAAGGGTGTTGAAATACAGAAAAAAAAGAACACGAGCGAAGGTATCTGCTAGCAATTTAATAAAGGGTCGTCATATTTCAAAAAAAAAAAAAAAAAAAACTACGGAAATTACCAAGGGTGAACATTTTTTTATATCTTGTTTATTATTACTACTATTGTTATCAATATTATTCTTATTTTTCAACAACGGATAAAAATTTCTTGTCATATTAAATCTACGAAATAACATGTCGAATATTGAAAGAAGAAAAAAGGGCGAATAAAATATACTTTAATTTGAAAAATGATTGGTATTTTTATTATTAATATTTTTGATTGCTCGATCCTTGGATTTATTTCGTATGTTAAACATATGAATCTGAAGAATTGACTTCATCTAGACACGTGTCAATTAGCTGAAATAAGAAAACAAACAAACAAAGAATAAAGTTGCACGTGACACAAAGCCCACAGACGCAGCTATATCAATACCCAGCGATATCTAATCCTAGAGATACGAAAATTTTTACGTCTCGACGTCACCCTCTTGTCAAGTTTATTAATTTCTTAATTTTTTTTTTTTCTGTCGAAGTGCAGTCACACATGTGTCAAGCACGAACAAAAAAATGAAAATAAAAACTCCGGGTTATTCTAATAGTTGGTAAAATACAATAGAATATTTCGTCCCTAACCTGCACCCACACGGATTGACGATGAAGTTGATGATGGTGGTGATGATGATGATGATGGGGAGAGTGCGAAAAGAAATAGTGAATAAGAGTGCATAAAAGGGGCATTGCAAAGAATATCAGTGCTTTAATAAATATACTGGTGCGTATACGACAGATGTACAACACCACGTGCTTGCAATTCGTCTTGCTATTCGCACAATGTATTTCAAATAAAAAAAAAAAGCAGAAAAGTTATGCCTACATGAATCTATATTTATAATTTTATTTTTATACACAATTGTCTAATTAAGTAGGTAGCCAGTAGGCGGAGATCAAGCCCACATTAAAGTCCACAAAAAAAATTTAATACAAAAGATAAATTTCTCATTTAATGACAATTAGTTTTACTATCGTCATGCAAATTAACAAACACATATTGTATACGTACACAATTATATTTTATACACATATTAAAATAAAGAGTGCAGAGATTAGATCATTGAGTATACAAATAAGACTGTGTCAAAGTTTCACACAACACCCATCATGACACACGTATATATCACTTTACTGTCGGAATTAATTAAAATTACTAAAACAATTTCAAGAAACACAGTGGAATTCAATCGTCAAAAAGTTTTGTAAATAACCATGCTGACGAGTTCTCAGATAAAACATTGTTCATGATCAACTTAACGAAGATTGAGTACTCGAAACATTATCACCCATTATCTTGTATTTACTCTAATTTATCTCCGTTTTCATTTGTTGCATATGTACGGAAAACTTTCGTATTAAAAAATCTTTTAAGAGGAAAAATTAATTTTTATATATTTTCAGATGAGATACTTCATCAAAGAGAAATGAAATGCAGGAAGTGAAATTATAATATATATATGCTGTTTAATAATAGAGACTGACTGTGTTGTGTGTAATAAAGGCTTTTGGAGGGCCAAATCAATCTTCAGTAATCGGATAAAAGCATCCGAATTGTGTTCGCAGGCTATACGCAATTGTCAAAATCAAAATCCTAAATTCAAATATCGCACTCGAAGTAATCACGCCCTCGTCACAGCCACGGGGTGGCAGATAGGGAGGAAGTTGGCTAGCAAAAACGTATATATGTATTGACAGAATATTCTCTACTAAGGGCTGTTGGTTTTGCGTTTGCGTTTTACCCCATCATACTTCAAGAAAGTATAGCAGTACCTATATATACAAAATTAAGTATGTATAGTCAAGCATGACAGCACGATATCCAGCTGTGTCATGCAACATTTCGACCCTTTCGGTGACGAGAGAAATCCGTCTAAAATTATTCTAATGATGGCTAAAGGGTGATGCCTTAACGCTAAAGTCCTAGAGAAGATTTTCGATTGGCGTCGAGTTATTTATGTGATGGAAATTCCTTACTACTTGAACTTTTTTCTTTTTTTTTTCATTAGAAATATGTGTGACTATTTTTATAACTCGCCCTCTTTTATGATTTATTATTTGATTCTATGTAAGATTGTTATAAATAAAGAGCAAAATAAAGATTAACTAGAGTATAAATAAATACTAATATTTTTTCCATCTCGTGTGTGTCTATATGATTATATAGCCTTGAAATTGAGGATTTCACCAACAAGACTAAACTATTTGCTCAGCTTTGTGGTTTGCTCAATTACAAGTTTTCTTGTTTGTGAACAAGAATATATAATAACAAAGCATTACGAACGATGTGGATACTAAAATCCTGAGGCTATATTTTGTGGCAAAAACGATGACTGGCAACGATAACACAGTACGTTTTTCCACGGCCACCGAACGTGTAGTCGAAGCTTTTACGTATCGGCTTGCTTTAACTGAAGAAAGTACAGACAATAAAGGAGAGCATGAGAGAGAAATACAGAATAAACTGGGGTATCCAGGTGACTGGCATTATTCTCCTGCCGGTGTCTAATCTATAATCAGTAATACCGCACCGTGTCATGCCACACGTATGCCCACCTTTTTCAACCACATTCAATCCACCCTTTATGGACTTTCAGACTCTGCAAATAATATTCTCCGCGTATTCTATATGGATTCAAGAAAATTTGCATAAGAAAGTCATAAAATATCTTGACCGCATATTATTCAAATCAAAACAAATCATAGCACTCTGTGCTACGTTGTGATAGTTGTTTATGATTTGACCATTTTTAGCGACACTGTTTCTGGAACAGCAGGAATTGATACTATAAATAACCCATATATATATATATTTGGAATTCAAAATAAAACTATTTGTTTTCATTTCAACTATAGTATTATCTATTGGGGGTTTAATTTTGTTATTTTTCTATGTTGACTTGTTTATTTATTTGTTTTTTTTTTTTTGACAAATATGTACCTGGTTAATCGATGCTTTGTTGATACATTGAAGCATGTCAAATGTGGGCAACGGTTGGTTGCCAACAAATCAATGAACGAGATAGAGCAAAAGCGTTGGTTGGCCTCGGTAATATTTACCTTGGTGAATTATGTAGTTTATATATATAAACTACAATCCTACACTATCCTACTTTGAATATATATATATATGGAATACACCGAAACAGATGTGAGATTTAATGACAATACAATGAATCCTGTATGATATATAAATCGTTGCGTTTGATCGATTAAGCTATAAGTTAATATTAAATAGTCATTTGTGAAGTGAAAATAAAGTAACAACATAAGGTTTTTTGTTACAAGCGTGGGTGGTGGTGGTGGTGGTGGTGCACCATGGTTGTTGTTTTTTAAAAAGAAAATTATTTATTTATTTTTATAAATTTGCAGAATAAATAATGAACGCAGTTGTGCATACATGGCAAGATGTTGTTTTTGTTTTTTGTTCGAAGGCACCGATAGAAACACTGATCAAATTCAGCCTGAAGAAAGACTATTCGTATTGGCTTCAATTTGCAGTGAGGCATGATAAATTATTGACAAAGCCCAGTAGGTATTCTGTGCATAAAATGATTGGTCGAGTACCGATATAACTACAACTTCTGAAGCGGAAGTTTTATAGAATTTCTACGTATAAAATAAAATAAAAAATACAATTGTTTTATCTCAAAAGTTTGCTACAACTAACTTGCCAATTTTTCTTCTCGCGCAATTTAACATAAAGACGAAAAAAAAAGATTCATATGAAGAAACATACGTCGGCATCTAATCCTGGATAAATAATTTCTCATCGTTATCGAGGATGCTGAGCACTGCGTATATATACATCGTACTTCTAATATTTATGACCAGCAGCACCGAAGGCCAGACCGATGACCCCACGAGTGCAGTATGGAAAAAGAGAGATAAATAAATGTAAAAAAAAAAAAAATGAAAGCGGAAAAATCGAAGGAAAAAAGAATATGTATCATTTTGCCAGAGGCTCTCAAGATCTCTAAGGTCTTTCGAGTATGTCCATGTAAATATATGTTTGTATGCATGTGTGTGGCTCTTTGAGAGCTGCAGTTCATGTAGGAATAAAAATAAAATCAAAAAGAATAAAAAATAAAGATCAACGATAAAACGTTGGCAAGGCAAAAACGATTGTCGCTCGCGATTTGGCTACCACCAGTTTATTACACCCTTAAACTTCATCGATACTTCAACTTGCATTTGATGCGTTCAGTTATTTTTAAATTATACAAGATTTTTTATCAAAACTTTTCAACAATCGTTGACCTATAATTTTTCAACTTTTAACCACAGTAGAATTATAAATTCTTAAAAAATCAGATAATAAAAATAAGAAAACTGTTATTATGTAGAAATAAAAAAAGGAATGAAAAGAAAAAAAAAATATAAAAATACATAGAGTCAAGTTTCCGTTCATGGAGTTGCGACACACAAATGCATAGGCCCAGTGTTCAGGCTACTAGCAGTATCGGTCATCTCGGCGCCATATTTCATGCCCTATCTCTACACTCGGCTACGCCTTTATTGTAAATATATATATCAGTATGTGTTTAGCTTAGAAATATGTATATATACACACAACAGAATGGAATTGTGTCGGAGGGATCCTGGCAATAGGAAGGTGAGAGCATTGTATCGTTTCATCCAGATGACTTCACGATTTGTTCGAGAATGTGACCGCGTAAAAAATCTATTCCCAAGTGGAATCTTTAAAAATTATTTGCTCCCTCTGGCAACACTTTCTTTATGGTTCTTCTTCATCTAGATGGTGTTTCATATGGTATATAGTGACGCCCATTATTTTTCATCTGATTTATGAAATGCCATCTGCCATCAGTTGGTCATTTCAAATTTAATAATAACTATATAATGTATTATCATATGTGGTCGCAAACAGAAACACATAATAGAATGTATAAATATATTCTTCGACTGTTTAAATATAAAATAAATATTATCTGATTTTATTTATTGATAGATCCAGTACAGATATACATCACAACAAACTACATATGCCCTACGTTTTCTAATTATTTATCAGCAGCATCTCTTCTTAAAACTTAATCAATTTAATGCACTAGTTTATTCACTCACAAATCTGATTTGTTGATCTTCAGCACAGTTGGCTTGTTATCTCTTTTTTTTCTTTTTCAATTTTATTCGTCGCATTGCTACAGTTTTTTTCTTTTTGGCATCTTTTGCTTTTAACTGATCAGCGAAAATTGATAAAAAAAAAGGAAAAGAAAAATTGGGGTTGTAGGTCTTGTTACAATCGTGTGAACCGTTCAAATATATTCAGAGAAGGCAGGACAAAATCCCCCGACAGAATTCAATTTTTTATAAAACAATTATAGGTTTTTCTGGTTCGATGATTTTTGGAATTATTAAGTTAAAATCAGAGCGATAATAATATTAGTAATCCATCCTGAAAATGCTTTAAATGCATTTTCAGTGTAGATTTTTTTATCACTTTAAAAACCGTGACTGAAATACTCATTTATATCGATCATCAATGGGATATATACGAGTAAAAAAGTTTGTCTGCAGTCTTTGATGAAGCCGAAATTGGTATGGCCCTAGGGTGCTATACCAATTATTCTGGCATCTCTATTAGTCTTCAGGGCTACCATAGATCTCAAGATAAATGTATTTTGGTTTTATTTATTTATTTTTCATTTTTTTTTAAACTTTGAAAGTGAAACGATCAGCGGCCACTGTTTATGTTATCGCTAACGAAAAATCAGATCATCTACTTATTATAATACTAATTTATTTATATGCAGTTTCATGTAAATTCATCTCAATAAATTTCAAACAAAACGATCATAAAATCTATAATCCATAAGATTCAAATAACCAATTGCACGTGTAGTTTATTCCATGAAATTTGCCAATTTGCTCATCTTTATTTTCTACCTATTTTGATGGCTTTGAAAGTGTTGGGAAGGTTCGTATTTTTGTTCGTGACTTTGTTACTTCTCTACTAAAGATTTGTCTGACCGTTGCAACCTTTTCAACATCAATGTTGTCCTTTTCTCATCCCGGAGCTATATTCAATTAAGTAAATTATGTACGTCTCAGATCGACCAGACGTTGAAGCAGCCCGCGTACTCGGTACAATGTTATTGCATGAATAAAATGAGGAATATAGAATCGTGAAGAGTATAAAGTACCGAAAACACGAAAAATTAAATTATAAAATATTGATGGTCATTCTGTTGACTAAACGTTTTTTATATTTAAAAAATACTAGATATTTTTGAAGATGAGTTTTCAAGATATATTATATGGTTTTTGACGATTTTTTTTTTCCACTTTCCACAGCTCATCCAATCGATATTGCACTTTCTTGAGTCACGATTTTGGCCTAGCTTCCGACATCTTCACTCAGCTCTATATATCGTCTTAAAAGAGCGACACTGAGAATAGTTTATGAGCTGACTTTGCCAGGTCACGAACTAGCTGAAGCGGTATTGACTCAAGTGCCTCGTAAAAATTGTTTGTATATGTGTATGCTCAGAGATTTAAAGTTATAAAAAGCAACAAACAAACTTGTTGAAAAATGGAACGATACAACTGAATGCAGAGTATCATGTTACTTGAATTTATTCTGCAGGTATTCATGACTTAATTTACTAAGATTACTCGTGCATATTATTATTTTTTTTTTTGACAATTATTTATTGTCTTTATCATATTGTATCAATAGAACATATTTGATGTAAGCTCATGGATATAATTGACGATTGAAGGAACGTATATTAGTCTAATAGTTTTAATATGCGTGGGGACTTTGATATTCTCTAAAATATTCTCTCTATCTATAAACCACCCGTGGTTTAAATTAACTTATCGACGCCTGCAGGCTTTACGCGTTTCACAACTATGTTTGCCGAATCTTGAGAAACTTGATGAGATATAAGGATTTAGATACGGTGGCAAAATTCACTTGTAAACTTAATTCCACTGCTATATGAGTATCATCTTTTAGCAACTAACTAAGAGAGCTTTAGTGTATAAAATTAAATAGAGAATAAAATCTATTTGAGATTCTCGCAAAAATTATATTTGTTTCATTGAGGAGTCTACCTGTATATTGCTGTGTTTATTTTGCTTACTTATTGAAGTGAAAAAAAGTAATGGAATTGTCATTTCTTATTAGAATATTTTTTTATTTTCTTGGCAACAGGAAATGGCAATAAAAGTTTAAAACTCGTAATTTTTGTTGCCAACATGCAGCGTATATATATATGTAGTTATCGATGTTGTGATACAAAACTTTTTTACATTATAGTGATCGTTGTTGTTGTTTTCTTCAATTTTTTTATCCTATTTTTTTTGTCATACCCAATCACGTTGACACGGTACTTTTATTGGGTATTGCCCACAGAGTGAAAAGTCAGAGTCAAAAAAAAGACGAAATATAAAAGTGCAATAAGGATAGAAATTGGCATTGAAAAAGAGAAAAGATGAGAGCTTGTATTTTATTTCTCTCGTTCATGATCGAGCTTTTTACTTGAGAATAAAACTATTGGTTTTCGATAAATAAAAAATAAAAAAAAAAGACAAAAAGAGTTGTAAAAACTATAGATATGGCTGTCCGGGTACAACTGAGATATGTCGTTTGCGCTGCAGTGTGTTGCGTGAAAAGGCAACAGAAGAATGAACGGAAGCCCATATCTATCGAAAGACCTGTAGGTGCCATCAGACAAAAATAAGTTCCAGCTGAAATGGTCGGGATTTTATAAATTCATCTCGTGATTTTTTCCCCATCATAAAATTCACGTCACGATTCTGAAATTTCTTATAACCCATTCTTTCTTATTCTTTTATTTATCTTCATTTTTCAATGTACTAAAAGAGCATATTTTGTTTTATTTTTTAAATTCATTAATATTAATTTTATTAATATTCACTTGTTTACTTGGAAATTTATGATTAATGACTTTGTAAACGTATGCATTCGATGCAACAATACACGAAAAATATTTAATAATTTTCCACTGCAGGCGCACTTGATAAGTTCCAAAATACAACACCTGAACACGTCCCTACCGTTTTGATTACCCTCTCGTTCCAAGTATAACTATGTGTGTTTAAATATATATATATTGTCTATACTTATTCGACTGTTTCTGGTCTTTTTCTTTTGCCACGCACATTCAATAAAGCGATCACGTAGAGCTTCCAAACACACACGGTTAGTTTCCCACGCGCTTCATCCGGATGAGATTGTAAAGAGAGGCAACAGCAGAGAGATAAAAAAGAAATAAAATATAAAAAAGTATACGCGGCTAGTTAAAATTAAACTCATCATGCATGTTCAACTTTATTGAGCTATTATTTTGATGTGATATCTCGTCTACTGGTTTTTGAAATACCGAAAGGTTTTTTTTTTTTTTTTTTCTATTTTTTAATTTAATATCAGGAGTTTTAATTTTGTAGAAAAAAAAACCATAAAGCCGAGACATTAAAGAAAAAGGTCTGGAGATATTTTAGATAAAAAACAGAAGGTACGTGCCAAGGTGTGACCGAGGAGACATATAACTTTCTAGTCATGCCTGCGTCTTAATTAGCTGTGATCTTCTACTTGACGTTTTAGATCTTCTTGACCGTAGGCAATGTTTTAGAATGTATTGTTCATGAATCTATACCCTGCAGACTGTAACCATCTCTGTGACTCATTAGCTGATGGAGTTACACTTTGTGCTTTCAAATCTTTACACTGGATTATTTCACTTTGGATATACAAAAGCAAACTTCAGCACTCTCCTTTTATCATTTAACTTCTTTTGTGCACAGTTTCTTTCTCACGCTCTTACGTTTATGTTACTTGACAATTTCTATATAAATACTTTCTTGTTATTAGCTAATGGATTCTACATTTAGTTTATCCATGATGAAATGAGGTGCTAACATTTTGTGATTTCAATGAAATACTAAAACTATCAAGTTTTCATCTGACTGATCAATAGACATTCTTATATCAACGAGCAATCAAAGTACAAAAAGTATATACTTCAATGTATACTCAACAAACTAATTGAACCAACTTAATACTTTATCAAAGTTGTTATATACATTGAGAGAACTTGGCATATAATAAAAGACGAAGGTTAATTCAAATAGAGTAAATAAGATAAATAAATAAATAAATAAAGTTAAATAACGGTGACCTATCCTAACAGGAGTGCTCAGTCATCAAACTTATTTAACATACATGACATTTGATTAGCCTAGTAAAGATGCCATGTCAGAATATATATATTTTTTATATCTATAAAATTGAGATATTGAATTAAACTATTATTTTGATGAACGTGCTGATTTTAACTGACGAATTACTGTAACTTTTATTTATTTGCTTATTTTTATATTACGTTCAGCATCCAGCGATGATTGCTTGTTCAATCATCTCGTCTACATGTTAACCTCGTTGAATAAGATCCCCCATGGTTTTTCTCGTCATTCGTATCACAACCATTCATACTACAAAGATTGATTCGTATCAGAATTAAAGATAAATCAATTTAAATACAACTTGATCAAAACTTTCTAGTTCGCCAATAATATCACGACTACAGTTTATACAGACATCAATTTTGAAATTAAATTTGCTTAACGAGAAAACATCATGTATTTATTATCTTTAAAATAATCAGTAATTTTTTTCAGTGAGATTTTCTCAGCACATCACTTTACCACGGTAAGTTTCAAAATGAAATCACCTGAATATTTTGAATTACCTTGTGAAAATTTTCGAAATTCTCCCCGTCTAATATAAATAAATAAATAAAAAAAGGTTGTTACAGGTACTGCGAGAGGTTTGGTTTGAAAACAATAGTCTCGTGGTCAGTGTACAGCCAGGTGAGTCCAGGAAATTGCAAAACAATGGCCAGGTACTACTCTACATAGTTACATAGGTTCCTATTAAGGCAGCAAGCTGTACGCATTATATATTACAGCTCCGAGTGGAAAAAAGGACTAAAGCAAAAGATAATAAAGAAAACGTAAAATAAAAGAAACATTACTCGAAGAAATCTACAGTTTGCTGCCTGCCTGCCTGCCTGCCTCTGGTCAGTAACGTATATCTATATGAGTATATGTGAGCAGAGTTTTGTAGGATAATATACAAGGGCGATGGGATGTTTAATAAATTACATCTCAGAGAGAAAAGTAAAGTCGGTAATGCTTTTTTGCGT
This sequence comes from Aphidius colemani, assembly GCA_030523065.1. Classification (NCBI taxonomy): domain Eukaryota; kingdom Metazoa; phylum Arthropoda; class Insecta; order Hymenoptera; family Braconidae; genus Aphidius; species Aphidius colemani. The sequence continues at coordinate 84,870 of JAPYYR010000020.1, read as the reverse complement.
TTAACATTTTTTTTTTCCTTCTGGCACTAATAATTTTTTATCATTTTTCGTTCACTGGAGTTTTTACGGCTTCAGATACTTCAAAAGGATTGAAAAGTCTTCCGTTTCTTTTTATTTTTTTTACTTTTAATTTTTTTTATTTCTTTCTCACCTCATTGAATTTTCTTCCCTATATGCGATCGTTTTTTATTTCACTACCCGATCAACCAGCCACTGCATAATGTATTGAGAGAATATGGTAATTTACGAATGAAGTAAAATGGTAAACGATTCGATTTTTCCTGTTTCTTTATTCTAGATATAGTCGGATTTATATTATCCTATTTTTTTCATAAACATTATGTATTTATGCACGTGTTCAATGGAGTAAATGTATGTTTATGTTCTCAACATAATGACAAAAAAAGTCACTAATATTCCATAACTGTGTTAAAATAAAAATAAAATTTAATGGCTTATTACAAACTTTAAAAAGTTAAATTAAATTGAATATGCGGAATTCAATATGCAAGAAAGTTGAGTTATTCAAACCCAGTAAATTGTATATAAATATGTACTTTTAACAACCATTTGACTAATTAGAAAGTGGAAATTGATTTGACGTCAAAATCAAGCAATTATACAAGGTGGTTTGTTATTTTTTCCTGGCTTATATGATGACAAGACTACTTGTAAAACTAAAATTAAATGTACTCAAGTTATGAGAAAGTATATGTATATAGTTATTTGATCTGTGGTTGTATTTTTTTTCTACAAACTTTTTTATACCAACTTACTTTTCTCATCACTCTTATCTTATAATTGAAAACAACTTTTATTGACTTTATAAACAAAATAAAATAAAAATTTCATATAAAAATTAAAAATATATATTTTTAAAACAACGATATAATAGAAATAAATAAACAAACGAATAAATAATTTAATGATGTAATGAAATCTCATAAAAGTCATGATAGAAATAATGGTTTTTTGTTCGTAATGAAAATTAAAATACTCCGAGTTTGCTTTCATACAACACACATTAAGTTCAATTTTCCCGAGCTGCATATATATATAGTTGAAAACATAAATCAGAATTATTTCGCTTGCTCTCGATAATATTTTTGTTTTTATTTTTTCATTATTGCATGTGTGTGGTATATACCCGATCGTCACATACTCTGTGGTCATTATCGAGAATATATCGCCACCAAATACTTCCCTCGTACCCAACGATAGATGGAATTTTTAACGATCTATAATCTCAGTCATTATACCCGGTAAATAGTTGGTATTTAAATCAATACGACTCTTTTTTTTTTTTTTTTAATAATAAAAATACAATACTGCAATAAAAAAACAGCTCAAGATCTGAACAATAAAATGAAAATCAAACAAAAAAAATATTAAAAAATTTAAAAAAAACTACAAAATATTCCGACTGATGACAATAAGGCTTTGTAATTTGTTATGTAACTCGAGGCATATAAAAATTAATTTATAAATAATTAAATTGTATTTTTTTTTCGTTTATTTGAAGACGAGAAAATAAAAAATTCAAACGATAAGGAAAACTAGCTATTTATATGCAAAAAAAATATATGAATGAAATGTAAAATGAAAAAATAAATAAATAAATTTTAATATTAATAAACCGTAAAAGCTCAAGGCATTGAATTTTCGTTTGTACATTTATTTTATGAAGTGAAATTACTGTAAATTTTGTAGCGAGTGGTGTCGTGACTCTGACGGATAAGATACCCAAAGGTGTGTACACCCGCATTACAGTATATGCAGTTCATGGATATATAATATGTGCTCATATCTACACCATGGTAAATTATATTATACATAAAATCCATTTGGTTATTATCGTTTTAAATATATGCAACGGAATTGTAAACAAGCTGAGTTTACTCACAGTCTCGACAACCATATCGTAATTAATGCTAATTGTACTTGCGACCTTTTACACGTGAATTATACAATTGTAAGATAGCTAATCGGTTAAATTACAATTGTGATAAAATGCATTTTAGTTTAAATTTTTATGTCGTTCTGGAAATATACTTGCTTGTTGAATTAAAATAAATAATATAAATTCAGATGTATTTTATGACCCGATGTGATGCTTGATTGTCAATTGATTGTGCGACCGAGTGAACTGAACCCTTTTTCAGCTTCATCAGTTTCTAGTTGTTTATCGAATTTTTAATCGTTCAATGATCTTTCTCTATTATCAATAACCCAATGAACAATAAAAATCAATCGATAAAGTTTAATTCTATTCAGTACTTTGACCTCACAATAAATACAGCGTTAGATATAAATCAATTGATTTTCATGAATCATTTACACATTTATTCAGTGCATTGACTTTGTAAGTTTCAAAAATCAGTGATTCAAGATAATTTGCAAGGAAAAAATATTAGATGCAGATACATTGTAAGAAATAGTGCTAGTAATACATTATTGATTTGAATTTTTTATATTGTCGTAAACTATCTTTGTCAATTTATGTAATCATGAAGGTCTTTGATGACAACAACAATTTGTAACTTTTCTCTCACTTAGTTGCAATGAATGTTGTCTGGCAAGAATTGGATCAAGCAGTGTGTGTTTGTATGTGGAATAAATTCACATAGAGATAGAGTCAGTTGCAGGGTTTACAACAAGTTTATTTCCCTCGAGATATTTCACGGAATCAGTGAGTCAAAGAATATTAATGTCATTATTTTTCTTACCTGCTACGGTGAGGGTGGCATTTCTACTTGTAGTATTTCCAGCTTGGTTTGTTGCAACACAATAATAAACACCTCCATCTTGTTCCTTTTTTCCATGCATCACACGTAGAAAAAATAATGATCCAGTTGGTAATAATACACGATGAGATTTTGCATCAAGTGGTGATGTTGTCACTCGTTGGCCATCCTTGAACCACGCAATTGATGGTTCTGGTTTACCTTCTGCTTTGCAATTTAATGTTACCGGTTCATTCTTGGCAACAGTTATATCTGATGGATGTTCTGTTATTTTTGGTGTTCTGAATTGACCTGCAACAAGATGATTAAAAATTATAATAAAATCAATTTTTTTTCAAGTACAATTTAAATAAATTTAGACTTTCATGACTTTTCGCTATTAAAAATGATTTTAAATCAATTGGGATGTCAATTTGTAATTATTTTTTTTTAAATCGACATCTGTCAGAGTGAACTCCCTTGCATGATTACAACCAAATAACAGATCAATTAATTTCAGTCATTTCTCATATTATATTGTTGAGGAAATGCTGCATACAAGGGGTTTGATAATTTTTCATTTTCATCATTGTATTCGTGTAAATGCATGTACATGCAATACCAAAGGTCTCAACTGTATACGAGAGGGTCTTTATTGATTTTACAGTCCTAATGTTTCACGCATATACTCCTAATGTTCAATATTCATGCGATCTGCTTTCTACCATCACACACAACCCTTAAAATTCAAATATTTTATTTCTCACTCGTTCTCATTGTTTTTATTTTTCGTTTCAGCTCAATCAAAAGTTTCTAGACACGTAACTGTAAAATTTCGTTAAAAAATTATTAAATCCAAACATGGGTGTAAATTTTTCGCAAACTTTAAATCATAAAATATCTATTTTCAAGATAAAGAAACAACTAATAACTCTTTTTTTTTTTTTTTTTTTTTAATTCTCGTATTCAGATACATTAGTAAAAAACTTCTCGCACAGCATATAATCTGAACTGTAAAGTTTCATCATCATTGGAATGTTTGTACGCGTGAACACGGTGGTCTTGTGATATTTTTTTTGCAATTGAAACTTGGAGCTCCTCGTGGTTATATTAAAACGGGAAAAATGTAATGAGTATAAATTTTTGCATTGAGTATGTACGTATGATGCAGTACTTTTAGTGAAGGATAGATATGTCATGTAGACAAACATAAACAAGGCTTGTGGTTTGGTTCATTTCAACTAGTGAGAACTTGCTCTTGTCGTCTCAAAAAACCGCTACATACGTTGAATCAAAAGGACTTTGTAATCATATTTTATTCAGAGATATGCATAAAACATTTGCGCGCGGGGTTTTCGTACATTCGTTCGCGTCCATTTTTATTTGAAAGGGCGGAAGAATATTTTATCATTTGCTGCCTCAGTCTTTCCCTTACATACATATTCTTTTTTCTATTTATTTATTTATTTATTTATTTATTTTTCTTTCGTTATATATCTCAAGCTGTATAACGACTCAATGTCGTTTTTTTTTATTTAGTCTTACTTCAATATTTATTTTCTTTTACCCTATCCTCTCTTTAAATCTGACACAATCCAGAATATTACGCAGGCGCTACTGTAATACCTTTTTCTCATTCTTATTTCTGCTTTTTTTTTTTTTTTTTTTTTTTTTGTATATTTTCTTTCATTCATTTCTGCACTCACACCTGTACAGTGGCCATTGCCATCATATGCAAATAACTCTTGCACAGACAACGAATGAAAAATAAATTTGCAAGTTGACTTTGTAACATTTTAAATCTCCTGGTGGCTATATTATATTTTTTTTAAATGAAAAATTCGTGATTTTTTTTATTCTCAATGAAATGGAAGAGATAAAAGTAATATCGTACTTGGGATTTAAATAAAATGTTGAATAAAGATGAAATAGTGAAAAAAAGGAAAAATGAAAATTAAATATCTAATATAATAACAATATAAATTTTCTATTACATAAAAAATAAAATACTATATTTAAAATGGCATTTTATTAAACAGTATATAAAACATCAGTTAAAGTGAGATATATTTTCAGCAAGTTATCGATGAACACACGTAATGGTTGAACAAGATGTGTGAAATCCCAGGGCCCCAGAGATCATTAGAAGCAAGAACGGGGGAGAAAACAAATTGTAGCTAAAGCTTTGGACAGGAGGGCAATTCACCAGTCTCGTGATAAAGACATTAGCGCCCGAGTAATAGCAACGAACAGGAAAAAAATAACAAAGTAGAATTAAAAAAAAAAAAAAGATCTATAAACGTGCGTGCAAAACGCAACACAATTTGTTAGTGTTTCTAGAATGATGATGCTTGGGGGCAGAGTTGATGAGAAAATGATTAGGCATTCGTTAGATGTATGAAGAAATGCGTTCAGCTGTTTTGATCCAGCTCGATTCATCGAAATGATAACTCTTACGTCTATACATTGATGATAAATTCAACATGTTATCTCTATTAGACCCATTTTCTTTTTTTTTTTTCATATCAACTCAATTGTATCATTTTTCATAAACAAAAAAAAAAGATTATAAAAAATAAATAAATACATAAATAAAAAATAAAATAGCAATGAATAGAAACAAAAGGCTTTATCATGATGTTTTTGAATTTGCCTCTGGGAACCCCTCAAGGAATTAAATCTTGAAAATAAATAAATTGTTATTGCAATGACATTATGAGAAAGCATATACATAAATCTAACTTTCATTTATTGCATATTACGTTTTTTTTTTTATTACCGATTTGTTTTGAAAATATTAAAAATTTAATTTTCGATACTATCAGTGAATATATTATTAGAAATCACGAAAATCATATAATTCAAGAACCAAAGTTGACTAGATTTGATCGTATATGCACTACAAAATTTTATAGCAATGCAATTCATTTTATATCGTTCTATTTAAATTTTATTGGTAATAAATTATTGCCTTATAAATATCCGGAGAATCTGTCCAGTCGATCGATGCTTATTCAAGTCCAGATATTTATTAAATAACTTAGAAAATTACCGTGGTAAATAGTCAGTTAAATCATCGAACAAATATTTCAAAAATATCAACTACATAACCATCAATAAATATTTAGAACCCACTTAAATTGGATACTTATATTTTTAAGTAAATAAAAAAATAAAAACATCTCAGCAGTCTTAAAATTTAATGATCTATTTAATATTTTTGAAATTTTATTATTATGTCGAGTTGAAGTATAATTTTATTTATTTTTCAACGTTTTTATTTTATTTACTTTAAGGTTTTTAAAAAATTTTAGAATATTTTAAAACCCTCTTTAAAAAAAAAATAGGAAATACAAAATGTGATGACGTGAAAGTTATTTATTTTTTTTTTACAAGACTACTCAAAATGTGAATAATACCCGGTGACTGTAAAAAGTACATTGCACTGTAAAATATGCATAAGAGAAATAGAATAAGACGAATGATGGAAAATAGTGAAAATGTAGAGCATTTGAGATGCAATATATGTCCGGATATATTTTTACATTTCCGTTTGTTAGTACATACGTACATACGTACTTTAACATTATTATTGAATGATAGTAAAGAAGAGCAAGTTAAAAAAAGTGAGCCAGAAAAATAGTAGTTGAAAAATAATAATAGAAAAATAAAATAAAAAAATAGTTGTACAAGATGTTTTACGTTCCAGCACGTATAAGAATCCTTTCTCCGTGTCTTCTATGTACGTAAACGCCACTGATCATTCTTCTCACGTATTGAAGCATCCAAATAAACATTGTAAAACACCAGTGACCCAAAAAAATTTTTAAACGCGATTCCAATATTATTTTATATATTTTATATTTATAGTGAATCCATATATATATAAAAATACGATTTTTATTTTCGATTCGTTTTATGATTTTATTTTAAATATTTGATAGATTCTATTTTTTTTGATTTTATACTTGATTGAGTCAAAGTATAACTACAGTATGGAAAAATATGAAAAGCACCTCATTCGTCACAATACCCATTGAATAAGAGACATCTTTAACTAAAGAAAAATATTTTCAATTCAATTTTTTACTTTTACATTCTTCAACAACACTAATGAGCAATAGAAGTCTTATGCTGTCACACGGTCTCCGAAACGCCTATATATGATACCTATTAATTTCTATTGTTATAAACAGTAGAAAAATATTTTTTCGTAGTCAAAGATGTCCTTTATTTAATGGATATTCAGAAAATACTGCGCAACGAATACTTTTTGTAAAAAAAAATTTTTAAACTTTGGTAACTTGTCGTATTGATGTGGCAACGTTTTAGATGTATGATTTATATATTTATATATTGTTAACATTATTTATTTATTTGCTTTAAATTTAAATAAAATTGCCATGCTTTGTGTGTAAATGAAAAACAGAAAGTATTTGACACACAAGAGATTTTCGATACGTCAAATTACATCTTGACATAACGTTCTTTGACTGTCGGAGATAATCAGACTTGTAACTCAAGTCGAATAAATCTGACTTCTTTACGTTGAGAGTGACAGTTCAATGATTATTAGCTTGCAAAATGTCGTAAAATTGTCATGATATAAATGCTTTACAATAATACTATTAATTCTACATCAAATGGAATTGTTTTTTTCTTATTTTTTCTCAAGTTTGCCGTCAATCGAGTCATTTAAAAAATAAAATGTAAATGTGTATGTGAATTTGTATAGCTGTTGGAACAAGTTTTATCGAAAAGTGAAGGGTGAAAAAAAAAAAATAGTACGAAGGTAGAGACACTTGGTTGAATCCAGTTGGTTTTAGCTTCGCGGTTATTATTCTCAGGCGCGAAAACCGGACCGAAGGTGAATCCGAAAGACAAGGATAATATTGCCCTGTGGCTTTACACGCGTTTTATTCGTATCCTTGTTTGTGGTTAAATCTGCGGTGAAGAAGACACGATTTACGGTGTTGCTCGTCATCGCATCCACGATCTATCCTTTTATATTCACCGTTCATAAAATACAACAACCACAAAAATAGAAAAAAAAATTAAAGAAAAGAATACAAATTAAAAAATAATGGGACAAGATAAAAAGAAATTTAGAAAAAAATCAATGTGCGTGAAGGCTAGTGGCAATAAAATTCCATGTCACCGAGAAATCGGAGATCACAATGTGCCACAAAGAAACGTATTCGTAAAATAAAATCGATTGAGCCTCTGATCAATCTTGAAAAGGAATATATATTATATTTTTTTTACACTTAGACTTTAGGATAAAATTGATTAAACTCTTGATAAAATCTTCTTTAAATTGTAAAAAAGTATTTTAAATTTATTTTATAAATATTGCACTGCAGTGCGTCATTGTGTTTTTTATTTTTATTCGAACTAATGTTTTGAAAAAAAAAAAAAATAAAGCTCTGGTTATTTTTTTGGCTCAACATCAGACATCACATGCCACAAGACTTATATTTATTCGTCGAATAGCGTAGTCAAAAGACAAGAAAAGAAATGGTCGAACTGGGAGAAAAACGAAATGCTCTTCACGAATTTAAATGTGATGTCTTCGAAAATTCAAGCAAAATAAGGATCGAGTTTGGTTTCTCCCGAGGCACAATAGTATGCCATTTTGTTCAGACACAACTTCCTGGAATCTATCTCAACGATTGCAGCCAATTTCTATACTGCGATTTTAACCCAACCATACATGGATGCCTTCACTGAAATTCCATTGAATTTTTAGCATTAACGATATTAAATAAAAACGTGAAATTTATATAGATTTAGTTATTATAATATTGTTTGGTTTCTTTTGTCTTTTTCTTTATTCTTTCGATTATACTTTTTAAAACAGTCAAAATACTTGAATACTACTAATCAAAGAATGGGGCGTGGAGAATTGAAAATTGCAAGTTTAAAAAAAGCAAAAAAAAAAGCATCAGATTTCTCAACAAACTAAAAAACAGCCCATCAAAATAATGATGATAAAATTAAATGAAAAAAAAAAATTAATAAAATGAGGGAAGAGAATGATTTAAAAAAATAAAACAAAAATTACATGAGATGAAAAAGATGAATTGAGAGAAAGAGAAAACAAGGAAGGGATCTTGCAAGACAGGTTAATCAGGGGTTTGCGCCTTGCGGTGATACGTCACGTTGAAACGACACATCAAGACATCATTTCACAGTCTTGAGTTATGAAAAAAAAAATTAAATAAATAATGATAAAAAAATTATTTGAGGTGTATATATATTTGGACAACGAAAAGCACATCACACACAGGTCTCTTCATGGCCAAGTTCATTTAAAATGCTAAAATACGTGGGTGGTATTTACGAGGATCAGCTAGACGTGTGGGAGAATTTGTTTATTTTTTTTATTCACAAAAATAAAAAAATTTATAAAAATATATACTGAAGAAAGATTACCAGAGTTAAAAATTCAAGTAATTTAATATTTTATTTTATATTCTAAATTTATTTTATAAAGTAAATAAAATTTATTTTAATTCTATCGAATAATATTGGGGATTTATCAGATGTCGAGGGAAAAAAAAAAATACAAAAAATACCAACAGGATAATAAATTAATTGATATTTAAATTAATAAAATCAGAGCTGATAAACCAGATAGATTTTCCGCCAATTGGATATTGATAACTTGAGAAAAAAACATTGACAAAAACAACAACAACAAAAAAAAGAAACTGGAGTTGTCGTAGGTAAAAAAAGTTAAATGAAATTAACAGACGGGCACGACAGACATGCATACCCTGGCGTCTTACAGTTAAAGTCTTATTAATTAGCAACAGTGTATGTAGAGATGGGTCTTGCCTTGAGTATATTGGCTGCAACACATGCACAAATGGCGTATGCACATTCGAGATAATATATGTATCGATATATATATGTTAACAGTATATAAATATATACATCGCAGACGTGACAGTCCGAACGATTCAACTTGAGATATTTAATTAAGCTATCCCGGCTATTTGCGGTCTATTACTATCTCTCTTGTTGTTCGACTATACAAATCGCACAAAAATAAATGCATTTGTATCTTCCACCTTGATTCCCACGCAAGCCATAATAAATCATGAATACTCACGAAAATTTATGTTGTATTTACCAAATTAATTTTAAATTATTATAATATTTTTGGCGTCAATAAAACTTGAATAAATATGCAATTTACATTTTTTGTTTTGTTAATACCAGAGGAGAGTCAGAAGTTTACAGGGTTCAAAAAGAGATGACAATAATTAATATTATTAAGTACACAATCAACCCTTGAAAATATCATCATCAGAATGATGAGAGTAGCTGAGTTATCATTGAAATTTTCATGCCATATTCAACAAAACAAATAGAATTTTTTTTTTCATTTTCACTGGTCATTAGTTCGTTTAATTATTTCAATAATGATTATTATCATACTTTCTACAGAAAAAAAAAAAACCCGTTAATTAAAAATGAAAGAGAAAAATTAAATACTTTTAATTCATATTAAAAATGTTGGCGCCATATTTTTACCCCCTGGCAAGCACATTAGTTTATTTTTATTTTTAACCGTAATAATATCTATACGTAGATAAATCTTGTAACTGTGTTATGTTTCTCAGAATAAATAAAATAAAAAAAATTTGTTTAATGTTATTTAGAATTATTCATTCTGTGGACAATTTTATAATTATTTGTATTTTTTTCTTCTATTTCTTCGTCTTGATACCACAAATTATAACTTGTGGTATCCCGCTAATTGCGTCTGCATTAGAAAAGTCTCCCGTGGATGGAATTGCATAAACATGCTAATTACGGTCCACGTCAGGGTAGTTTGGAGAGACAGATATGAGTTGAAAAAATTGGAAAAAAAAAATTAAACGCAATTACGGAAACTTGATTTAAACATTTAAAGTTTCAATTAAATTTTTTATTTATTAGGAATTCTTTTAATGGCGTATGAATATTTCAGTATATGATATTTTCTTTTTCACTTGATAAATAATTCAAGAAAATATATAAATAAATAAATCACAAAATTCATTCACCCTTTTTGCTTTTAAATTTTTTATTTTTTTTATACTTATCGTAAAATCTACTTCTAGCCAATGACCGCTTTTGTAAATAGTCTTATCTTGTCTTTGACATCGGAATTAGTTCGTTGGTTATTCTAGTCTAATGCATTTGAGTGTGACTCACACGAGGATTGATTTGTACAGTATAAAGCCTTACTGAGAAGCTTTGGCTTATGATAATAGTTCTCCCTTTTTTATTTTTTTTTTATCGATGGAACAGAGTAAATTTATCAAAGTTAAACCTCAATTACTTGATATACTTGTATTTAAAATGAATCGAAAGAAAATAAAAAAAAAAAGGTCATTAATCATTTTTCGTTTAATGAAGAAAAAATATAAAATGAAACTCGACAAGGTCACAATCGGAGGAACGTGTACTTACGTTTATTGAATCACCATAAAATTATAATTTTATTAAAATAAATATTAATCAAGTAAATTGCCAGAGCAAAACGAGAGACGCCCTTTTTTTTTTTTATTTTTAACTGAAACTCAATATATACTTGCTTGTAGATGCACCGAATCGCGAAAAACTCGATACGACGTGTCGGACGTTCATAAAAATTCATGGCTGACCCTCGAAACATAAATTATTTATATTCTGCCAGCTCAACGATTATACAGTCAGAACTTGGCAATCGACTCGATTATTTTACGATTATATTCTTCAACCCAATTTGCTACTACCTCCTTTCAATCAATCCGTTATTTTACATGAGACTATGTCTTTATGAAAAAAAATTATTAACAAATCTATTTCCCAAGTGAGTCCAGTTGCTGTCAGGTTAAATTGATCGTTTTGTTTATATTACCATATTGATTAAAAAAATATATATACGTCGAGAGAGAATTTTTAATTTTCATTCATAATGAAGTATGGCCTCAACAATATTAAAACAACATAAAATCAATATCATCATTACACAATGTGTTATCCACGTTGTATATCCAAAGTATTAATTACCTGTAAAATTTTTATTTTTATTTTCCATGGCTTACACACGATTTTCAAAATTAAATCTTAGATATTCCCCAGCCATTTTTTGTAAATTAATAATTAATAAACGTACTACATCACAACGCGTATGAGGATATTTATATAAATTTAATTATATCTTTTTGCGTACATGCACATAATAATTATCATCTGAATACGCGAATATATTTATTTTTGAATAATTATAATATACAAATATATTTTTGTAAATTAAACTGAATAATATTAATTTAAATGTTTAATAATATATGTACAAAATAGTGAAAATAATAAATGAAAATAAAAATTACGAATGTCGAAAAATAATGTTTATAATATTCTATCTCTTGAAATTTTACATAGAGATAACAAATGCGATGTTTTCTCGATGGATGCAAATTTCGTACAGCTAGTTATTGCATACTATTTAGATAACTGAATTACAAATGAATTATTGGCCTCCGGCATGTGCAATTTGTGCATAGTAAATGAATATATGAACGTAATATAATATAATTATGAGTAAACTTTGTATGAGGATATGTATTAGAAGAAAAAAAAAAATTTACCGGTTTAAAATTTATGAAAAAAAAAGTAGAGAAAAAATACTAAATAGTATTTTATTTATTATCATAATCATATTACTCTAATCAAATTACAATGTAATTTAAATCAATGACATGAATTATACTTCTCACGTGCTGATTGTTAATATGTGTTTTGCCAATTGAATTTATCTTCATGTAAATCATTAAAAAAGTTATTGTAATTTGAAAATAACAAAATTATTATTCCGTTTTATTTATTGACATGTCAAACGATGTGTAAAAGTGGCTCGATGATGCCAACGCAATGAAAATCGATGATACTGTGCCGCGGGCCAAAAAATAAAAAAAAATTCGAGTAATATTTTATGACCTCAATGATAATATCCGGTTGCGCGATCCTGGCACATTGGAATATGATCACCAGCGAGCTGGTATCCAAACCGAATTTTACATCATGACGTGATGCCAGATGTTCCAAAAATTTGTGTGTTTAAAAGTTTCCTTTTTTCCCTGGCCCCTTGTTATCTTGGAACCTCGCCGTTGGCTACAGTAAAAACTATTGCCCATCTGTCGATCATACACTAGTTTATGAAAAAAAATATAATATATCTATAAAAAGGAATAAAAAACTCGAGAAACCCGTGGATAATTGAACTCTGCATCCCCAAATACCCCCCCTAGACAAAAGGTTAGTTATTTTTAATATTTATTTATATTTGGTTTCATTTTTTTTTATGCATATCTCTTTTATATGATGACTATATGAAAAAAGTTTTGGCTCTCTGTGATATCTGTAACGACATACTAGGAAGTTCATAAAAAATAAATAGCTAAAGTCGTTAAAAGTGCCATCATCCAGTGTGCCAACGATTATAGACCAAGAGCAATTGTTAATTAAATCAACGATCGCTAAACCACTCGCTCGACTATGGCAGAGTTCCATGGTGGCATTGACACTGTCTGGCTCACAAATTTTCGGTGCATTAACCCTTGTGTCTGCTATTAATTGTCTTTTATCCATGCACGTAATCAATTCAGCTATTGCTAATTAAAAATAAAATGTGAAATCATAAAATTTTTCAGTTAAAAAAAGAATTGACATTTTTATTTAATCAGGCATAATTTATTTAGGTATTTATTGTGTGTCTATCTATACACGAGCCATAAAGCAAAATGATTACTTTGATGAAATTTTTTAAAACTAAAAATAAATGCCATTTATATTTAAACCACTTCAAATATGTCAGCTTAAATATATATATTTAACTGCGGTTAAAAACAAAAAAAAAAAAAAATTGATGCAGCAAGTGCAGATGGCAGGTGATATTGGAATTATTGGGAAAAAGTTATGTAACAAAAATCCAATCAATTCATTTTGATTACGATCAATAACCTCAAGGCTTGTATCAAAAGTTTGGATGAATTTAAGCAATTGTGCTATCAATAAAAATTCACAGCACTGTAATTTAGGTAGACTCACAATTCTTCTTCTGTTTTATAATTTTTCTTTCAGTCATGATACTTAAAGCCGTTTTTTATTTTTTCAACTTGATTTTGATTCATGCATCGAGCATCATTTAGGCCGCATTATGTAGCGATAAATTTTGGCATGCACGCTGATCGTTATTTCACGGGGCCATAAATATGTCGCAGCGAAGCCAAATGTAGAGAGTCTACTGGGCAGAATTCGCGTAGGTATATCCCGATTGGGTTTGTAAGAAAAAAAAATTTCCTCTCAGTCAATTCTTTTATTTTTTCCAAGTCTCCTCATAATTTTTTAAAACATTTTATTATTTGTATCCAACAACATGTAGTAGGCGAACATGATATAAAATTAAGTTCAACAGAAGCAATACAGCTAGACATGAAAAAAAAATAAAAAAATAAAATTATAAGTCTACTTGCAATTTTAAAAATAAAGCTATGAATTACATATAATATCTCCGTCATATTCTTTTAATCTAAAGGTGTCATGCCTCAGTCACACATCGCAAATATAAATTTCATGGAGAAAGATAAATAAGTCCGAGTAATAATTCAAGTCAATTTATCAAGACATATACGCTCAGAAATCTGAATAAATTTCATCAGTAAATGATATTCAATTCTTATATTTATTGATATATATATTTTTTATAATAATGATTAGTAATCAAGCAATTTCTGAAACTTGTTTAACATGATAATCTGTTGGGGACTTGTTCTAAATCATCATGAAATACAGAAAGATAAGCAATGCCACTCTGCAGGCGCCACAATATATATTTATAAATTAATATGTATATTTAGTCAACGATTGGAGCTATAAACCATGTATATATATATCAATAGTTACAAGAGTATAAATACAAATTTGATAGTTAATTTCTCTCATGGCGACGATTATCGTATGTGGCTCGTTACGCACTCAAGCTACTCTAACAATGTTACGGCTTTTCGACGGTACATAGTTTTGTTGTTTACACCGTTACACGTTAAGTAACATTACGACCCAACTATTGTGGTGTGTTGTGAATTTTCAACCTCTAGATATTCTCATCCATAGAAATAATTTTGCTAGAATGTATATATATATATGTATCGTAGAAAACCAGCATTGATTATTATACTGTTTCGTATCGTACACAATTCCCAACACTTCAATGCAGTTTAATCATAATTTTACATAATGGCAAAATCGAGAGTACAATATAAATAATATCGAATTTGTGTTTATGCAGTAATAACATAGTACAGTGATTTTGCTGTGTAGAATTACTAATCATAATGCGATGATTGTGGATTACTATAAATGTATAATGACGGTTTTTCATTGATATCGACTAAGAAATTATTAAATAATACTTTTATTGAATATTAATTGAACATTTTGTTGATAATACCTTTGAATGGATAAAAAATTAAATTTCGTTCGCAGTGAGACAGATAACAGTTCCTATGTATCGAACTAAGTGCAGTTTAAAAATATAAAAATATTTCATAAAGTGTTGTTAAAACAAGTTGCTTAAAAAGTTTTTAAGTGTCATCACAACTTGAAAAACTTGAATATAGGTAAGAGTGAAAGGTATTTATTCGAGTCAATGCGTGGTCTGGATAAAACCTAAAACTTTGACGAATTATTTTGGTGATGGGGTAAGTGGTTGACTGGAAATGGTCATTGCATGACATGTTTTCTCACATTGGATCTATTTTTTCAATCCTTTTTTTTTTTTTTTGACATCATCGGAAAGGCAAGAGGCCTGAAAACGATAGAATAAAAAGAACAAAAAAGAAATTATTAAAGGTAAAAGCAACCCCAAGAGATTTAACTTTCGCTTCTGCTGACAGTAGTAAGTGACGTCCAGACGGAGGCACGACGTTTATTCACTTCCAAAGAGGATATTTGCAGTGCGAGATAGATAGAGGAAAAAAAAACGTCCATTAAACTTTACCACAGGTCAAACAAGAGTTTCAATAAAAAATGTACTGTCTGGTAGATATTGAAGTTGAACAAGACATACAAAAAAGCTTTCTATATATTTTTTCATGGGCTTGTTAGAAGAAGAGTAGTACAGCCAAAAGAATTTGTTGGAAAAGGGGCTGCTAAGAAGGAAAAAAAAACTAAAAAAAAGTGTTTCAAGTTCACGGTTGGATCCCTTGGCACTCCTGTTTCGTCCGTATACTTGACTTGTATTTTTGATACGTTCAAGTGGCCCGAGAGACAAGAAATTTTGAATTGTGATGCCTTTGAATGACGAATATGGAGTTCATGCTACGCTCCAGTTTTTGATACATCAAAACTGGTATATTTATTCTCATTGAGATTCTTTCATCATTCTCGAGGGACTTTTTTTTTCATATATATAAACTTATTGATTTGAAATAACTGAATTTCGAAGAACTTGATTAAAATTTAATCTTCAATATGTTTTCAATGATTTTAACAGAATAAATTTTCAACACGTACGTGTATATTGTATAATTATCATTTATAAGATGGAATTGCTGACATTTTAGTTTGCCAAATTGTATTATATACGTTTCACATTGAAAAAGTTTTTGCCAAAGCAAACTTTTCCAAGTGTATAAAACTGACGACTCGACTAACGGGTCCTGTGGTATTTGCCTCATTGGTCTGGAAAATCGGAGATGAAAAGTAAAACCACGACTTTATGGAGTTCAGTTTATCTTTATTTATATTATTTTATTTCTCTTATATATTTTGGTGAGAATATATGCTATACATTGTTTTAACATTTCCTCTTATCTCATGGGAATATCCAGTTGACATCTAAAGTTTTGAATTTTCTCTGAGTTATGAGGTTGTATACTGGACAGAAAGGGAGAAAACGCGTTCAGCCAACTAATTGGCAAATACACTTGTCCCCTGACATTGCTACAATAATTTTTAATCGCTCTACTGGGTAGATTTTTTTATTTTTCACTTATTATTTTATCATTATATTTCTTAAATTTATTTTGATGGAAAATTGTGATTAAATAAGAGCTCAGTATAATGTCAAAGAAAATTAAAGAAAAATATTTTTAAGCATCTGAACAAAGTCAGGAGTTGAAAAAAATATTTAAAAATATTATTTTAGCTCATTGTTATTTGATGATGATAGTTAAGAGTGCCAATAGTTTTGCAACATGTCAGGAAGTAAAAACACTTATAAATAATGAAATTGGTTTGAGAACTCAAATAACAGTGGTAGACAAGTCGGTTGGTCCATAGAGTAGAGAAAAAAAAAATAGAATAAAAAAAAAAAACACCACGTTGTGTGGTCCATCAATGTTTTCTTTTGCTTCTTTGACCCCGACAAAAATAGAAAACTATTTGAAATCTGTAAATAAAGAAGGGGAGAATTTGTTGAAAGTAACTGTGGCAAGCGAAGATAGAATTATCTGTCATGAAAGATCTTTAATGTGTATTTTATTTATTTATTATTGGAAGACAAAAAAAAAATATAATTTAATAGAAGTAAACTTGAATTTTCATGTCTATAAAATTGTGTATAATGTCTACATCAAGTAAGCTGCGAACAAGTCCTGTACCACCCACATTAAATGCGTATACTTTGCACGTGTTATACACACCAATATAATATTGTATTATATAAATGTCTATTTCAGCTTGTGCTGAAGAAGAAGTAGAATATATATTTCTCTTTGACTTTGCTTCTATGGGGTCTTTGTTCTATGTACCTTTGCCGCAAACTGATGCTAATTAATAACGTCGTTCAAAAACCACTAATTACGATACTAAGAAGCAAGACCTACTGATCAAGAGGACAAGATTCAACTGACACACAAAGAATTCAAAGTACACGTTTTAATGTAAATTAAAAAATGGACATTATTATATCCTTCAAGAAAATATCGTCGACATTTTGCTTAAAGTAATTTTCTTTCTATTGATTTTATGATATTTTATTTTTCAAATAATTTACCAACTTGACATTTTATTTTTCGTCGTTCCTAGTCTTACTCGGTTTATTTATTTGAGATTAAAATCACTTAGCAAATTCAAAGACCATGTCAAATTTGATTCACTTCAATTTGAAAACTTCTAAATATTTATAAAGAACTTTAAAAGCAACAAGTCCACAAGTCAGACTTTGATATGCTTGCCATCTTCTTGTTTCAGTCATCATTCCAAATAGGGTTGCAGAACTAAAAAATACTGGTGAAGAACGTCAATCGATATTCCACCAACCAATTCGACCACCACGCATTCTTTCAACTCGCTTGATTGATGGACAGTTTATTTGTTGTTTAATTTTTCAATTGTATTTATCTTGCTGAATAAATTTTCATTCAATTTAACTTTAAACCGGTGAATATAAAGTGTAAAAATAAAAACCCGATAGAGACACCCCAAGTGATGATTATAAATGAGAAATAATAATGGTCAGTGTGTAAAAAGGATGACTTATTAATTCATGACCGTTGTATTCCTCGGGGCTATTCTTCAACAATGGCCCTTTAATTAGTCAAGAGATGTATGATTAAAATGTGTAATAATAAGCTCAACTGTTATATGCTATTCATGCACCTGGATCAATGATCAACTAGTTTAAAATGCTAATAAAAAAGTGCAGTCAATGTAAAAATAAATAAATAAAATGTGATGTGTAAAAAATAAAAATATTATTTTCAAGTTTATACTTGTTACACTTTCTTTATATTTAATATTTATATATATATTTTTTTTTGCCTATGTATAACTGGAATGACAGGTAAAATCAATGTCTATGTATCATTGAATTGAAGAAGTCTTAAAATTCTTGGATAATGCACCGACAAATGTTCTATACGAGTTGAAGAGACTTTTGTCGATTTACAAGTTGATGTATCATCCGGTTGAGTTGGAATAAAGGTTGGCAGACGCATCAGAATCCTATCAAAGATAATAAATAATTCATGTCCTTGGTGTCTTTTGCTTCTTTTTGTACAGTCTTCATATATATATATACACTTATGTGGTCGTCGTGTGGTCGTTGTTGTTCATGTTGTTATTGGTTGTCTGGTGGTCTCTGTTTCTATATACTCTTAAACTAACTGAGACTATTTTATATGTGTTCGCACGAATTCACAATATACACACGCAAAATAAATGTCTATAAAATATCTACTCAATACAATGTACTCAAAACCCATCCCTTTATTTCATATATATAGTCTAAAAACATACATCGCGTGTACATCTATCGTTTCCGAGTCTTGCATTTTTCACAAGACTTACCGTCGATCTGTAAATAAAAACGTTTCCACACGCGTGAATTCGTTTCTACAATTTTGTGCTTTTAAATTTAGTCGTATATATTCATCAGTGTTTCACAACAGTGATATTTATTTGTACGAACAATTTTAAATATAAATATAAAATAATTTCTAAGAAAATACCATCTTTTTTTCCATAAATTTATTTAAACAAAAATATGGAAAAACGAGAATTTAAAAAAAAAGATTTTGAATATGAAATATATTTATTTTATTTTTTCTGTCCCCCAAGGTTGTTTTTCTTTTTGTTGTCATCAACTTGTATCTATTTATTTATCATATGATATATATTTCCGACAATTTGAACAATATTCTCATGAATATTAATGAAATTTTGGAAAGTCCAAAGGGTGAATATTTGGTATAACAAATCCTTTTACGTTTAAATATTAGAGATACTAAATGGGTGTGCTTGTTGTTTTTCTCTTTGTTTATTTTTTGCTACTGATACACCATTCTATTCACTACTCATGTGCATATATATATATCTACCTTTGTTTGCAAGTCTGAGTGATTGAGTTTTCGCCTCCACCAAAAATTCTACCCTAATGGACTGACCAATCGTTCTTCCTTTCACCCATTCCTAAATTTCAGACAAAACGGTCTTTCTCTATACATTTTCCCTTCGACAATAGTTCTCATTGATGTATCCGGAATTTTATACAGACATTTGTCAATTGTACATTGCAAATAAATACAATAATATATTTATTTAAATTTCAAACTATAAATATGAATAATAATCACGTCAACTATTTTTTTAAATGAAAATTTATCTTTTAGTTTTACAGATAAATAAGTCATGTTATTTTTTAATCTTATAGACCAAACGCATTTTAGATTTTTTTTAATGAATATAAAGTGTCAGAAAAATAAAGAAATATTATTAATTTGGGCATAAAAAAATGTCTTATCAGTTTGTAATTGAAAATGTGGAAGTAACAAAGCGCCACTTTGAATCAAACTTTGATTATTAATGGCTTGTTATCTGACTTATCTTTTACGGAATATATATTCGTTGAGTTGAAAAAAATTTTTAATATAATTCTAAATGCTACTGTACGATAAGGGTCAAATGACTTTTTTTCTTTTTTGTCTCAACTAAATTATTTTAAAATATATTTATCTACAAGGAGGTGTCTTATCTACGAAACTACATTGATTATAATTCACATAAACGGACACACTAAATTAACTGATTAGCTCGATTGAATTTCAGACTATCTGTGAACGTAAATACATATAAAATTTGTTTGGGATTCACGATAGTTGAAAAATCAAATGATTCGAGTCTTTCAATGAGAGTGATTTATTCGACACGCACGTGCACCAAGGATACTGGGTTGAATGTCGTTATCGAGTCATTTTCATTGTGGCGAAGCCATGTGTTAATGCAGAGATAAACCGTGACCAACTGACTACATATAAAAACTATTCATCGACAGAAAATATATATTTTATTTGAACCCTCTATTCATTGCATTTTTTTTTTTTTTTTTTTTGAATTTGCAACATAATAATTTGTGCAGCTGATTTCCCGTTTTTTTTTATTCAATCTAAAATATAATCTGAAAAAAGAATTGATTTACTTGATTTTATGGTTTATATTTTTATAAGAAAAAATAAAAAATTCAACGTGGTATAAACTTTAACTTTAGTACAGTAAATGGAGAGATATTTTCTTCAAGAAAAGCTAAACTGATATCTAACATACGTATGTTGATATCCATGAGGGTTATACGACAGATCTCGGTGAAACGATATATACGTGCCATAAACTTTATGACCAATGTCGTTTGGATTCTTGCTGAGGTTACAAACTCAAACACAACGCAAGTAGAGTCAATTTATGTTGAAGCTACTTCTATCGAAAATCAAATTTTCAATCTTCATAGTCTTGGATTTTACAACAAAAACTAACAACTAAAACTTTATTGTTTAAAATTTCGTTAAATTTTTTCATTTGTTTGAATTATACATCAAAGTAATTCTTTTTTATTTTGAAAGTATATTTTTTTTATTTTTATTATTTGTTTTTTTTTGTTCATTATTGAATTCTTGAAGATATAAAATTGTTAATATAGTAAGTGAGAATACATAAATGACAGAGGCTATCGTTGTGATACTGAATTTTTAAAAGATATCAAAATTGATAAAGTAAATTTAAAAGCCCGATGTTGGCCAATGCAATTGGAGTTTGATGGTAAAACATAAAGATAACAGTTGAATCAGCAGAAAAAAAAAATTAAAATAAAAAACAACTACCTCGAATGTGTGTGAGTGTGTTTTTTTTATTTTTCATCCATTTAGAGATAAAAATTGGGGCCTTCTCTTTTGAAGCTGGCTATATAATATCAAATTAGGTAAGGGTATAAAAAAATATCTTGGCTTTGAATCAATTGCTCAACTTTGCAATATCAGACTTAAATAGATAAGAATATTCTGAATGGCTTTGAAAGTTTTAAGGTTTTCAATAGATAAGGGTTGATGATAACAGTTAAAACTGGGCCCCAAATCCCTCGCTTCGATGCAAATACTTTTATGTCACTATGGTATGTTATAAAAAAAAAAAAAAAAAAAACCGACTCATCATTATTGAATTAATTTTTAAAATTTAGTTATTCAATATGGAATGAAATAAAATAACATTAATAGAATCATAAAATTTACATTTTTTTTTCGTTATTATCCTCGATTGAAAAATTTACATTTTTATTATTGAAAATATATGAAGCTGGGAAAGTAATTTCTAACCAATATCATCGATTGACGAGAAAGTGTACTAAGATCAGCCAGGATTTTTACGACTATTTTTATATTTATCGATCGACGTGCACAGGATGTAGCAACTCACACTCTCACATATGCAACTCCATTGCTTTCAATGAACGGAAGGAAAATATCTTTTATGATTCTGGCGCCTTCACTACTTTTTTTCAAATTTATATGCACGTATTCTTTACACAAAAAAAAAAAAAAGAAAAAATTTGCATTCTTGGTAACTCTTTTTTTACAACCCATGCAATTCCACCTGAACACAGTCTGTTGAGCGTTTTCGTATGGTTTTTTGTGAAAATAAAAAACATCAACAATCATTTTTACCTAGTGAATTCAACTGTGTTCATTTTAACAGGGACCCGACGACTTCATAGCATTGATGTGGCGTTTTATCGAACCTCTTTTTCAACTCTAACATCGACCCTCTTTAAAAAGTTGTACACCATAAAGTTGTAAAACAACCCGAAATGATGTATAAAAAAAAAATTAAATATAAAATAAAAAAATATACAACTCAGTTTATCACAAATCAAGATTAAGCAGCGAGAGTTTGCTCACAAGGGAAATAGAGTATTTAGTCTCAAGTCAGCTCGTGCACCAGACTCGCGCATGATAAAGATTATTTGCTAAAGATAAGAGACTTGCCTATGCATGACTATTGTTTGACTGTTTAGGACAAAAAGTCACTTGTTTGTCCATGGGATTTCTCGTGGTTACAAATGCAATCAATTTTACTTTTTATTTGTTTTTTTTTTTTTTATCTTTCACTCAAAATAAACTCCACCTGTTACAAAATAGAATTTAAAAAAAAAAAAAGGAGACGCATCGTAACAGACAGACATTTTATAAATTGATTGAAATATAATTTAATAATTGTTTTCATACGAATACAACTTTTTTTTAAATGCGATTACATTGAAAATATTGATTGATTATATAGAAATAATATTTTGGTGTTACATTAATTTTTATAATGCAAAATAAAATTGTAAATGAATGAAATGGCTTTTTTTATTTTTGAGGATTAAACTCTTTACAGTTGAGTTAGTTTAGTTTATGCGTCTGCAGGATGATGATAATTTTCATTTGGGTTTTAGGGTATGAGTGTATGAAGCACAATTTAAATGGCCCGCATCGGAAATGAAATAGGAAATGAAACAACATGGAGCGTGTGTTTTAGATACACACTATGAAGCAGCTGAAATATTCTGGAGCGAGTTAACGTTATTCAACATCTCTATTTGATGATATACGAGTGTATGTCTTATGTAAACGTGGAGCAGTCTGTATGTGTGTTTAGATAGTCTGATAGTAGGATCGCACAGGTGCATATCCTGATGTACGTGCTACAACAGTAAGTACCTCAGGGGCCAAGTATACCTTACTAATATCGATCCAACAATTGGTACCTCAGCAACCAGGGTTTTCAAAAGGATCGTTGGGAAAATTGGAAGCTATAACCCCAAACGATTTAGTTGTAGGTTGCCCTGTACTTATATCCATCTGGGGATTAGATGAATCTTCTTGCTTGAAATTTATCGAAAATACTTTGGATGGGTTTAATAAATATACTTTCGAGTTTCGATAACGAATATGTTAAAAAGAAAAAATATAATAATAAAATTTAATAGTTCAATAATACTTCTACTGAATCACAAAAATTTATAGATAAAATTTTTGTAGAATTTTTTTGTAATTGAATTATTGTCTGGTATTTTTTATATAGAAAATAAAATATCGATACCTTTGTTGAAATTTATTACAGTTGTTGGAAATATCGTCGGATTTATGTTTATCTTACCTGAAACAGAAAGTGAAAAAAAAATGTTATTAATATTTTCAACTGTTGAAATGGAAAAAAAAAACAATATTTTTTCAATCAAATGTATACAAAGTTGGTGGATATCGTTCGCATGTTATTTTTTTTTATTAATGGACGATATAAATGCTTGTCTGGTCGTCAATAAACGCATGTGAACTGTGATTTCAATATGACAGAGGGGCTAAAAAAAATAACGGATACGGAAACGATATTTTTAGTTTAATATTCTACAGAGGCAATGGAAAAATATACGAGAGGCCTGCGAAAGTGAGAGGAATCGATTTTTGCAGTGGTTCTATGTTTGTATGACAACATTGAGGGTAGAATTTTGCGTGAGTTTTATCATGATTCGAAGCCCTGAATTCAGTGGTTGAGAGCCCTCAGACATAGACTTGTCCAAGTTGGTAAAATTTTTACGATAAAAAAATACGTTTTACCGACTGGTTGGGTTCATTAGTTTATGTATTAAATGAAATGTTGACTTGGGTATGTTGACTCACGGTAAAATTGACATTGACCCGTTATAATAATATATAATAATTTCAAAATAAATATTTTTCATCTAGCAACTATCATAGGATTTTTACAAGGATCATATTTCAGAAATAAAATTATTTTTTTCCATTAAATAAATATTAAAATAATATTGTATTTTTATATAATATATATAGTAGAAATGTCTGTCAATTATTTATATTGGCAAGTGCCTTTGAGCTGGTTGGACTTGAGCATGTATTGAAGTGCAGAGATGACGGAGGGCGGAAGCAAGTTAATAGCCGACATATTATTCAAAATGGATTTGACATGTGATTGCGTGGTGAAATTCACGAAACACATCGATAATCTTTTCTATCATTCAAATATATATATATAAATCTCGTCTCGTCAATTATTTAATCTCAATTCATTCGCATCTTCAACATTACTATTCTGCTTGACATATTCACTTTGTGTCTATTTTAATAAAAAAAAAAAAAACACTTTACAAAATGGACTTTGATAATGAATTGAAGTGTGATTGTTATTGGAATTTTATTATTTCAGAGTAAAATATACACTTCAGTTGAATTGTAAAATAAGATACTCAAATTGATAAAAATCAGACAGGGAGGATTGGAAAATTGATTTTCCATCAAATAAGATTAATAATAATAACCAATGTGCAGATTACATTTATAAAAATCCACTTTATGTCACGACAAACAACGGAAACAAATGAATTTTTTAATTAAAAGTAATACAATAACTGTTATTATATTCAAAGATAATAATAATTTTGAAATGTAGTTTAATAAAATAACAGAGTATATTAAAAACAATGACAAATATGGAACACCACAGATTGTCGATGGCTTATTGTTTCAGGAATAAATTAAAAGTTAATTAATTAATGAATACCTCAGTCTAGGCCAGGTCGGCCAGTGGGCGAGGCAAATGCAACTAATGAAAAATGATTACCTCATCCGACAAATACGTGGTCACGTTACTGGAAAAAATGATACGTTCACATATTTATTTCTATTGTTATTTTTCCTCTTTCCTCTTGCCATTTATTTCTTTTATTTTTAATGAAAACAAGGAAAAAAACCTTATTTTACGCAATATTTTTTGCCCATTAATATTGAGTCAGACAGATATATGTACCTATATAGGCAGAAATTTGGGTATTTATTTTTTTCTGTCGGACATATTTTTTTTTATTTTTTTATATATATATGTATTTATATTTTCCTCGTTTTTTTTGCAATGTTCCAACTCTCGTAAGTGCACTTAAAAAATGGAAAAACACTCGAGAACCGACTCTCTGTGTCGCAGCTGTGCGCCCGTGAATTTTCCCCGACGATGATAGTAGTATATAGTACCGCGCGTGTCGCATATATATATATCTAGTCAAAAAAAAAGACGATGTTACAAGGTAGAAAAGAGGGTGGTAGATGGTAAATTTTTTGTTCTCTCGACAGGCAAATCCTGCCATTTTTTTTGTTGCTATAATTTTTTTCATACCTCCAGGGTCATTTTATTTTCACTTTCTATATTTTATTTTCGTCGAGTATCTACTGCTATACTACATGTACACATACAGCTTTAGACCTTAAAAAAAAAAGCTCCAAATGGTGGCAGAAGAGCTTGGAGAAAATGGGTTGGTCAGAGGACTTTAAGCCGGTGCGAAAAAACTGAGCAAAACGTAGACATGTTGTTAAGCCGCGTATTTTTTTTCATTCGATTCTTTTTCTTCAAAAAGCGAGAGATTTTTTTTTATTTTATTACTTTTATTTATTTTTTCATTTTACTTTACAGAAGATTGAAAGGACGTAATCTCGGGTGATTAGGTGTTTCGACGAAAGAGAGAGTCCATTGGGAAAGCCTGACTTTTCAACGATTGACCAATAGTCATAACTCCAGCAGCCATGGCGAGCAGAAAATATCGATCAGTTAAACTGTATATTGCTGTACAGAACAGTTACCCAGACACACATACACACATATAATCATCTGCCGGAAGGGTTGGCACCCTTTAGGGTACTTTGTACCGTCAATTTGCTCAAGGTTTTATCGTGTAGAGATAAACAGGAAACGAAAAAAAAATAT
This sequence comes from Aphidius colemani, assembly GCA_030523065.1. Taxonomy (NCBI): domain Eukaryota; kingdom Metazoa; phylum Arthropoda; class Insecta; order Hymenoptera; family Braconidae; genus Aphidius; species Aphidius colemani. The sequence goes on along the minus strand of JAPYYR010000020.1, from coordinate 58,588 downwards.
CAAAATAAATAACTTGGAAAATAAATTGAAAAATAGAGATCTCTGAATTGAATATTTTTAAAAATATATATATATTTTTTTGATATATCATCTGTAAATTTAGCACAAATTTTTAACAGTAAATATATATTTCTATTTGATAACAGAAAGATGTTATCTCGTGACTTAATGCATATATATATATTTTTGAAAAAAGTAATAGAAAATTATGTATTGAGTTTATGACAGGTCAGGACAAAGTATGTGCATATCATGGGATTCGGTTCATCGGGTATAAATGAAAAATTACTTGAGTAATATGTATCACAAAGTGTACATTGAAAATTTATACGAGTATGTATGGAAATATGTATATATATATTTATCTATGGGTGTTTGCGCTTTACAAAACCATACAGAGTTGCAGTGAAGCCAACTTTATGATTCCGGAAAACTACGACTCAGTCGAATGGAAAACATTGGGCACTTCGATTGTCGATAGTGCACATACTAAAAAACAGATATGAAACATTTCAACACATAACACCGGATATCTTTCTTCACTTCATCGTCTGGATTAATAGCTGCTACTCAAATTCCGCAAAAACCATATTTCATATATCGCACGTTATAGTTTTCCTACGTTTCTTTTCATCCGTAAATTTATTCGTTTTATGGTGTAAAGTTTTTTCAATTTGAAATCACAACGGCTATCATCAATTTAGCAAATATAAAATTGATTTTACTAAATGACTTCCTGTGACGTATTTATGCAAAATTTTACCAGCGAAAAATTGTGCATTTGATCTATAAAATTTGAGATATTTCCACACGTTTTGTTGATCTCTCGGTTCTCACCTGTCCCTCGTGTATTACAATACTTTTTTAGAATGCTTGTCTCCATCAGACGAGATAAACCAGACGCTTTTTATCGTTCGTTTTACATTTATACATATATAGATTGCTTCGACAACAGCGAAATGGCCGAGTACAGTCAACAAGATTATTCTTTTTTTATTTTTTTCGTTGCCAACGTGGTGACGACGGTGATCAAAAAGAGACAACACAATTTCCAGTCAGCAACACTAGATAAAATGAGGAAAAAAAAAATTGACGCCATTGTGTGCTGTTGTCGCAGCATTTTGTCGAATCTATTGCACACCAATGAACACACGAAGGGTTTAGCCATCATCAGGATTATACTCAGAAATACTATATCCATTTGCTGACTCAACTCGACTCATTTCGTGTTTCGTTTGTAGTTCCCAATGAAAAAAAAACAATAGAAAACAAGGGAGGCTTTATCCTTTATTTTCCCTGCAATGATAAATCTGCATTGCATCTTGAAGTTGTGTATTTGAATGCAAAAAAAAAAAACAACAAGCTGCTGTATATTGTCCAACGTAAAAGAAAAAAAAAGATCTTTAAAAGCAATTATACAAGATTTTTCTTGAACCCACGATTATTAGTATTCCACTTTGGTTGTGTACCGCAAGGGATGCACAACGTTTTGTAAACCAAGATGCTAATACTTTTTTCTGCGGAGATTGTGTGCTCATTAAATACAGAAAATTACCGTTACAAGGATTATACGAGAAGTGAACTAAAAGCATTGTGGTTGTGGAAAACAAGAAATGAAACAAATAAAATAAAAAAAAAATGAATAAATAAAAAATATAAAATAAGAATCACAATACACCCTTTTATCTTTTATGATAATCGTTTTTATACAAGTTTAATTTTTATCATTCAAATATTGAGAAAAAAATTCAAAGAAAACAATAAAAAATAAATAAACACACCCATTGATTTTCATGGTAACTTTGTGGCCAATAAAATTTAGTGTACAATTTTCTTTTCAATCTTCTCACTCACTATAAACACATTTATATTTTTTTATTTCGTTTATATTCATGCTCAATCTCCACCGATTTCACAGAGTCGTCTTCTCTCATTCATATTTTTTATATTCGCCTAGCTTTTCGTATATGTATATTTATTATTACTATTATTTTATCTTTTACAATTCCCTTTTGTTTTCACTCTTGGCGCCGAGTGAACATTAAACAATAGACATTGTGGCTAAATTAAAATCGCCTCTGGAGTTTTTTTTCCTTCTAAATATTTCACTGGCAGCTTTGCCAATAGTTGGATACTGTTTTTTATATCAGAGAAAAGCTAAAAGCTCACCATGTGGATCATGGTGCAAGAAAATGAGGACATTGCCGTGGGCATTTCGTTTCATTTGAACGCGTTGTGATTGTTGAATACATACATCCAATGGAATTCTTTGTGGAATCTTATTTGTTTTATTTCAACCAAATACTAGCAGCGGTTTTTTTTAGTCAATTGAATTTTTTTTTTTTTTTTTTAAATAAAAACAATTATATTGCGGTTTGTTTTTTTTTGCCAATTGTCTATATTGTTCTGAGTTATAATTCATATTTTTTTCTATTATTTCGAATTTGAATCAAATTTAATCATTTATTTTTTTTATTATTATTTTGTTTATAAATAGACATATTGATATTGATCACATAAAATTTGTGAGACATTTGATGGACACGGTCAAATGCAGGTTCGATTTATTCAAACGTTATTAGTTTCTTTTACAGGCGTGATTGATTGACAGGATCCTGTCGTCTGGTGTTAATACCGCACCTATCTAGTATATATACGTTTGACTCTCTTTGTATTGTGATTTTCCTGAATTTTCGATCGATAAAATGACGCGTTATGAGGAACAATTTGACACCGGAAAATCATTCAAGGTCTGATGCACGAACAAAATTTTACGAGCCATATCTATCATCGAATCATCGCCATGAATTTCAAAATATTTTAATTCAAAAACAATTTATGATTATTTTTCAATAATACTTAACGTAAAGTACTCGTTATGATTATTATTATTATTATTATTGAAGAAATATATTATTTTAATTTTCGAGTAGCAGAAAACATTATAATCATCTCATTTAAATGGCTTATGAAAAACTGAACAATAAAGTAAAATTTTCAAAAGACTATATTCAACTCTTTGAAAAAGCAAAAGAGTAAACTATATATAACATTCTGAGTACTTGATATTCATATTTATTTTCTATTATAACTATTCAAAAAATCCATCTATAACGACCTCATTTGCCTCTTCAGCGAGTTAAAGAAAAAAAAATATGAATAAGAAACCGTACATAAAAAAAAAAAAAAAAAAAAAAAAACAAAAAAAAAAAAAAAAAAAAAAAAAAAATGAACAAACACATAGCGGTAATCACGTCAGTCTCAAATTCTGTCTATTTCACAAATGATGTCAAGACTAGAATATCATAAAAATAGCCACAATGATTGTGCTAAAAAGAAAAAAAATATGTATACAAACAAGTCAAGAATATATTATGAATTTTATTTAATTTTATTATTAGCGTTATTTTCTCGTGACTGATTTTCAAATAAACGAATAGACCCATTGAATTTCATTATTGCCCTTTAAAATCATATTGCACAATACGTGTTTACATGGCATATTTTCCACTCGATTTTTCAATCATGCATTAAGTGTAAATAGTGGATTTAGGTGAAATATGTTTAAACTGATAAGGGTGGAAATGAAAAAAAAAATAATAAAATGAAAATCCAAGTCATTTTGTCTACTGATGCTAAATTTCCCATACATCTTTTTGACTTTTCAACAATTTCAAAATTGGTTTCTCGTACTCATCTATACAAGGGTCGAAAATTTTCCCCTAAGTTGCTCTTTCTTTTCTGGTACATCCCTCTATAAATATATAAAGAAATATCTTCTTTTTTTTTTCTATTTAATTCTTTAATATTATTTGAAATATTCAATGTATAATTTTATTTTGATAAATTTATTTTCCAAGTTGTCATTAAACGTTAGTTTGAACTAGAGTTTTATTTTGTTTTTCATGAATGATGGGAAAGTATTGATCGCCCTGTTTGCCAGGGTGAGAGTCAAAGCCCTATCATTCTCATTCGCTCTAATTTGCCCACCCTAGGTATGTATAGTACTGGGATCATGAGTAGTATGAGATAGTTTGGTATAGAAACGAAGCATGGAAAGTAGAAGCGAATATAAGTGGAAAAGGGAAAGTGGATAAATGAAAGAGGCACAGGTGCCCTACGACCATCAGAGCTCTTCATAGCCCTATATATTCTCATATCATTCCAGTCGACTTTGCTTGGAGTTGCGTTAAAAGTGAGGGCAGTTTGTTGCTGCTTTTATCATCATCATTCTTTCACCTTTCGTTTTACAATATATTTTTTATAATTATTATTTTCATCATTTGTTTTATCCTTATTTTACCGTGTACCACTTTGGTAAATTCGATTTATGGTTTTTTTTATAAACCATGACTCAAGCTCACTAATAATATTATTTGAATTATCTGTGATCCGGTTTATCGACTTACATGTCAAGCCCCTCAAAATCAATACTTGAAAATAAAAAGTCATAATTGATGTTGTTAAGAAATTGACGAAACACGGAAATTGATATTTAAATTGAGTAATTTAAATTTGAGTTATACTTTTGATATTGGGAATATTATGATTTACTGATGATAAATTTTACGAGCGGAAATATCATTTGATTGAAAATTATAAATGTTCATTTAATAATTTCTCATTCTCTTTCTTTTACATAAAAATGAAAAAAAAAAAAAAAAAAAAAGACGTCGAATGTTAACTCGATAATCAAGGCAATAGGCCAAATATATTTTATTATGGCTAAAAACGAACTCAATGAAATTACATTTTCACCATAAAGTGATGGAGAAAAATTAAAATTACAAGTCAGAAATAAGAAAAAATTGTAAAGAAATTAAAAGTTGACGCCAGACTGGTGCCTAAAGGGCAGTAAAACGAAATAGTTTCAGAGAAAATTAGGTGCGTTAAAAAGTAACTTGTTAAACGATACTGAGGGTTGAGAAAAAAAAAAATCAAGTAAATAAATAAAGAAACTATACAAAAAAGAAAATGAAATGGTAAATTCTATGGTTAAGATTTTTTTGAGAATGAAAAAAATTAAATTTGCTGACAAAGTATATTAAAGTTGTAAAGTAACATTTAAACTTTATATATAGTTATGTTGAGGTTATTTTATATTATTTTCTTTTGTTCTTTTATCGATCAATTCGTACCGAGGGAGGTGCAAATGAATATTCAGTGCACAAGGGCAACCCTAAAAAAGACTTGGCATGCACAATTATCCGCACGAAGTGCAAGATCAACCATTTCGACCACTATCTTCGCCACAAAAGTTCGTAAATTATTTTCTGAATAAAAATTAAAAATAAAATGGCAAAAAACCTTATATATTTCATTTACTTTTTATAGCTTTTTTTACAATTGATGCTAAAGCTCAGTAAAAAAAAGAGTAAAAAATAAACTTTCGAAGCAAACTTTACGAGACTTTTGATTCTCGATTGAGAAACTCGAGAGTAAAAATACAAAAAAAAAGAAATAATTACCTTGCACTTGGCGTGCAGCCCTTGACTTTAGATTATGTATAAACTGCTTGACAGTAGCCGTAAAAAAAGCTCTCGTAGTATTCGAGAAAGTCATGGAATATCAACTAATATATTTCTCTATAGAAAGTTACGTGGTAATTAAATTCATTGGCATGTACGTTGGTGGTTATGATCAAACAACTGGCCAACACAATTATTATTTAATGTCACTTTGAGGTTTGATTCAATTTATAGTTTCAACTCAGCTATGTTTGTAATACGCTAATTAATGGTTAATTTGACAAGCATCATGTTCATTAAGCCAGTAATAATTATAAATATAGAAAAAGTTTCATGTTTTTCTTGATAATAACTATTTTTATTCTGGTAATATCATGGGTAATGTCAACGACAAATATTAAATATCGTAAAAAAGTATTAAAGTATTATGTACTTTTTTTATAGAGAAAGAAGAATATCTCGTTGCCAAATTTCCGGTATAATGACAAACAACCAGTTGTAATTTTGTTGTTACAGGATTAAGGTTATGATGATGAGAATACAGCTAAGCCAACAATGAAACATGTAATGCCTCAAGCAGGTATATACGTAAACAAAATAAAAAATATAAAGTCGAACCTTGCTATGTTATACACAACAATCATTACAACGATAAATTCTTAAAAGTCAAATACAAATCTTACTGGACGTATGCTTTATTATACAAAATATTTAATAACTTGATTGTGATGATTATATAATGACTGGTAAATTTATATTATTTTCAAGTTCATATATTCATGGGGAAAAATAATAATTCACTTGAATTTCCAAAGATCATATATATTTTATAAATAAAAAGTACAAACTTTGTATTAATAATTTACAATGATTTTGCAAGGTTATTTTAAAGTAAGTGGATAATTTCACAATGATCTTGAAATACGGAAATAAATAAGGGAAAATAAAGAAAAGATATTCCATAATTGCTTGGTAGAAATCGGATATTATTTACATGCCCTAGAATTAACTCATTGATTTAATGATAGAACTGCTCTATGCCGGTATACAAATACATCATCAGTGGTATTTTTACAGAGGTCATTATCCTTTTTACGATCAACTTAAAAAACAAAAAATAAAAAAACAATAATAACCATGTGAAAGAAGAGAAAAAATGAATAATAAAGAAAAAAAAAAAAAAATGCTGGGCGTAAGTCATGCAGAAGTAGACAAGAGTAGCTATCCCATTGTCTGGGGCACCAACCACTATACAATATGTACGTGTTAATAGCTTTATAGAGGGTAGAAAATTGCTCCATCGCAATAAGGAACAAAGTACGGACATACATAGACATATATATATCCAAAATTCCACACGAATTCTGGGTAATCCCAGAATATAAACAACACAAGGGAAGTAGTGGGTTATAGCCAGTGTAGCTATAGACTTAATTACGTTTTGGAAAATTAACTGTACTACCTTGTGTCCTGGGGCATCTTTTGACCAGACGTTTCAATCTATACAGTATGATCAAGAATATAGAGGGTGGTGGTTGTGTTGACGGTAAAACAGGTACATGAAGCTAGCACAGGCATAATGACACAACCATATCAGACTTTATCATTAATGATGAGATAATTGAGAGCTATTTTTGAGTGCAAAACCCAAAATTTCTACATGAAGACAAAAAATTCTACATGTATAGTTACTATAGTAATAGCAATAGTTACTATTACAATGTAATAGTTAGATGAAAAAATATTAACAGCATAAATTGATAGAACTGATGGCTGTATATGGGCAAACTGTTTAATGACATGGAAGAAAATGGCTTGTATCATTTAAATTGAACAACTTGTGAGAATTCACACAATTGACGATATAATATTCGATAATTGAATTATTGACGAGTGACATTCATTCATGCGAAACATCATCTTTAATTTATATGCGACTATGATTATAATCAATTTTATTGTTGGTATATTTGTATAATTTAAAATAATCATTTATTTTTATTTATCAAGTTAACATGTGTATACTATAAATTACCGACTGTTTGATGCTAACAAATGCTTCCGCAGCGAATGTCGAATTGACATAACTTTTTGTTATACCAGAAAAAAACATGCCAAATAAAAAAGATTCAGTAGCGGAAATCAGTTGGTTGGATTCGGTCCATACTACAAAACATCATAGGTATTTGGCCGACTGTGTATGCCTAGAACCAAGTGCCAAAAAAATCTCATACCAATTCTCGGACATTCTTATCCAAGACATCTCTCGGCTCTTATCATGAATTTGAGGATTTACTGAGGTTCTATGAGGGTCGATGCCAACGTTTTTACATATAGTTCGTTGACTCGAGAAAAAGGGGAATGTCGTGGCGGTGACCTCGGATTCTATCTCAAAAGCTTGTCATGATTGCCACCTTTTGTTTTTTATTTATAAATATCAAGTTTTATAAAGCTGCATTTTTTTTTAACTCGATTTTACTTGAAGAGTAAAGAATGTCGAACAAAGCATTTATTGTTATTGATGTGACGGTTATTAATACTCTACAACTTCTGACTTGAATCTATTTTTTATTTTTTATTTCTATGTTTTCTTGTCATCAACCTACATGCGTATTATCGATCTTTATTTTCTTGTTTCAACAAATGTCCACATATAGACACAGGGCCTTGACTACTTTATATACTTTCACGTTACTTTATGAACTATACGTGGACACTATTTATCATACTATAATACACTGAGTTGTAACTATATTCTCTTTGTCATACTATCTTTTCACCTATTTTTGTTTTTATTTTTAAATTTACAATCATAACTTATTCTGCATTGAGCTAGTTATTTTAGTCGCGAATTGACTTCAATACATTAACGATCGAGAATTATTAAGAAACTAGATGTTACATTTTTTTTTTTGCTGTTTTTTTTTGTTATTTTTTTGAATATAAATTATTGATGAAAAAGAAATTTTTGTTGATTTTTAACAATAGTAACTGGTAGACATTGGAATGAAATAAAAATGGAAATTTTGACAATAAAGTCAAAGGCAACAAATTGTAGAACAAACAATCTATCATGAATGCATTTTTGCGGTTAACGACAAACAGTGATTTTTCGATTGTGTATTTGAATAAAAATGCTGATGATGCTACATATGACCTCAAATACTCTTCAAACCTCATTTGAAATTTTCATTTAAATCCAATTGTTTGTAGTTATTTTTTTTTTTCTAACCGAGCTTATATTGAACTCGTAAATGTCTCTGAGTAAAAAAGATATAAAACTTATAAAAAATACTCGACTAAATTTTTTTTATTGAGCGACAAAAATCAGCTTGGTAATGGCATTAAGGTGGTGGCAGTTAAATATCATTGAGTTACGATCTCGGACACTTTTACGATTCAGATTTTCATGGTCAGGGCGTTTTGAGTCACCGTTTTCATCTCTTTTCGGCTTTTTTTTGTACTTAAAAAAATGTACTCGTCATCTAGTGTTAAAAGTATAGCTAAATTATATTATAGTATACTGCCCAGAAAATAAAAAAATAAACGAGAAATTTAAAAAGATTTTTTTTTTTTTAAAAGGCGTTTTACTAACTTTTCCATTGATGTATAAAAATAAAATAAAAAAAACTTACTCACATAATATAATAACTACATAGGGTTAAAGTATCCACAAAATTCTTAAATTTATGATTTTAAATTTTAAAGTTATACGCCCAAGTCCCAACGTGTCGTATCACTTTTCTTTTATATATTTTTCATCGTTATTGCATTATAATGAACCCTCAACTGAATCTTTGGGAAAAGAAAAAAAAATTCATTTCCTCAAATTCTTTTAGCCAGTATTTTATTTCTGCTTCTTGAAAAAAAAATAAAATAGGAATAAATTGAAATAAAAAAATAAAATTGTGATTATTATAATCCACAGTGTTGAAAAGTGTTTTTGTGCTTTCATGTTTTTGTCGTGATTTGAGCTTTTTACCGAAAGAATAATGGTTTTTAAAGGGCAATTTTCGCAACAATTAGCCTCGCGTTTGTTGGCTTAATGCCAGACAGACATTTAAGTCGCATTAGCTGATGTTGTACCTGATGAAATTGTATATAATTTTCGTCTCAATTAAAAAAATATTTTACTCTATTAAAAAATATTATAAATCATTTTATAATACAGTGTTTATCACACCATTGTGTTATGTAAATAAAACCAATATTTCATTCTGAAATAATAATTATATTCACGGAAAAAAAAACTAATGCATATAAAAAACGAATCAAATAAAAAATTTCTCTCATAAAAAGTGTTAATTAAAGAAGGTTTAATTTTCACGAGCGTCGAGTTAAATATTTATTAACTTTATTTCACAAGATTTATATATTCATTCTTATGACTTTTTTTTCTGCTAAATTTATACGATTTATTTGAATTTTATTTAAAAATAGAATGTAAATTTTGGAATGTAGAAAAAAAACTTAACGTTTCATTTAGCATTGTTCACTATTATAAAATGAAATAATCCGTTGGTGAATAACTGCAGATAGGCAGCACCGGCTGAAGAGAAGAGAAAAGGGTTGGAAATTATATTGTTCTATATATGCAATCAAAATACAACAGTCATGGAAAACGATGTGGTTTTGCGATATATATTTTACTATTTTTCCATTTTTTTTTATTGGATTTTCTGGCATGGCTTGTTTCATCCATGACGCAACCAATCGAAATCACGTTTGGGAAGGCTAACAAACGAAAAAAATATATATCTAGTACGTACCCTATTAAATTTGTTCACTTTCGAATAAAAACTAACTCTGTAAAATTGCTTTTTATGTGTATATACATTTAATTTTTTTTTTTGTTAGTTTTTTAATCTATGTATATATTTTTTTTTTTTGTAAAGGCACAATCATTGGAAAAGCCTACATATTTTCATTCGTATTTAATTTGGAAATATCAGAGCTTTTTTGAATGTCCAATTACATAGACGAAATTCAGAGTTAAAGCATAAAAAAGTAGGTCGGTTATATACTAAATTAAAAAGATAGAAAAACAAAAAAAAATACCGAGGACAGTCCAAGTCTTGTAAGCTACAAATGCGGTCGATTAAAGTCTCGTACATTGCTTTATATTAAATCCCATTTTAATCTGGGAAAATGAAAATGCCGAGTCCACCAACGTAGTTTCTGTACCGTTAATCTAGTCTCAAGAGGGCGTACCATACGATGTTATAATTTTTTATGAAAATATATAACTATAGAAATTTAGTAGACATCAGCATATATTTATCTTTTTGCATTTTAGGAAAAGACTTAATTTACATTTGTAGAAAACAACAGTATAATAAATTTACGACATAAATTCAGTTGGCAAAATACGCTTGTCGCAGAACAAAAATTTTGTCATCAGTAAATTTTTTAAACTCTTAAAAACAAAACAGGGTTTCAACTCACGATACTTTTTGCATGTAAATGATGATATTTTTCAAACCTATGATGCGTTAACATTTAACAATTGTTCATTCAACATACCTGCAATCAGAAAAAAATACAAAAAATTAGTCAAGTACATTTAGTAAAATTAAAAATAACAGAGTTAATAAAATAATAATGTTCTGTATGAAATATAAAACTTTGGATACAATAAAAAAAATATTCTATTCAAAACATGAATCTCATAAATAAAAAATATAATCTATGATATTATTTTTTATTAAAATTGTCATCAATAATATTTCCAGTTTATTTCCCGAAGAATTGGATTTACCATGAGTATATGTGTACACATGAATAAAAGGAATTCAAGTCTCGTAGGCAATATAGAAAAGTTTAGGTTATAAAAGAGCTAAAAGACCTAGACACAGAGAAGGATGCTTTGTTTTTTTTTATTTTTTTTATCTCGGTCAAGCCCTCCTGAGCATTTTCCTACCCAAGAAACAGTTTCATTACTTTCCAACCCTCGAAAGAAAAGGGCGAATAGCAAATTCCCGAGTTGGGAAAACGTAAGACAAGCCTAGTACCCTCACATAAGTTGGTGAAAAGAGTGCATTCACCCTCCAAGCTTTGCCCAAAGTTCACGGTAGAAGATAGTAGATAAAAAAATATATAAGGGAAAAAAATAAATAAATGAACGTGTGTAAGGGGAGTATACCGCCCTTGCAACTAAGAAATCGTCTTGAAGCTACGTGAACCTTCACAGTATCGATCGTTTTGTCGTTTTCTTTACACGATTTCTGAAAGAAAGCTTCCGCATTTTTTTTTTTTTATATTTTTACGCCCTTTCAAAATTGACAGAAATCTACTGGGGATACTGTTCGAAGACATTTCGACGGTGGAATTTTTTATCTATGAAAAACTTGATGTGTTTCCACCATGAAAAAAAATAAGTAAATAAAACCCTTGTCCTAGATATAATATATTAATTCAAAGTCACGCCTTGGTCTTAAATTTAGAATATCAATGTATTTATATTTATTTTGTTTTAAGTAATAAAAATATTTAAATAAATTTATAAATAGATATTGGATTTTCAATGGTGGTGTGATTGAGTTTAAAAAAAAAATATCGAAATTGGAAAATAAAGATATTTCGAATGCTGAGTATTTGAAGTAAGGGCTCTTCAACCAGACCACTTTTAATCATCTTTCATACTATCTCAGTAAAAACTTGATAAAAATTGAAATAATTAAAGAACTACTAGTGAGTTATTCTTTAAGAATATTTTATATTTTAATTTCTTCTTCATGTAAACTTTTACTTTAACGCAGTTAATTAATTCAAAAATCAAATGTTTCATTAAAAAAGCCTTGAAGGATGCCTTTTTTTTAGTTTATTTATGAATTTTTCAGTGTTAAATTATCTACTCGACTGCATTTTACCTCTAATAAAGCAATAACGTTGAAGCTAGAATCTTGGAATTTTTTTAAATACAATTAATTATACAAAACTGCCTTAATAAAGAAAATAGTGCCTATAAAATGTAAACGAAAATTAAACTTAAATTTTTTCGGACAACTGCACACGAAGCACTAAAAAAAAATTTTATTCTCTATATATTATTCTGAAGAATATATATATTTTTTTTTGATTCGCATTATTTTCTCTGAGGACAAATGTAGATGAAAGAATCATGCAGGTCTTAAAGACGATTTAATATGTATACGTAAATAGCTACCCAACTTAGTAATTATAATGTAAATCAGATGCCACAGTTAATGCAGAGAACTTGAAAATAAAAAAAGATTTGATGATCTCTGATTTAAAAATAATACATTAAAAAACAAATCAACAGAAACAAAAAAAAGACAAGCGTAAAACTAATTTTTCTGAAACGCCTGCCGACATTGATATCCGATCCACGTTTAACCTCTGCAAAAGAAGAAGAAAAGAAAATATATAACTGGAGGAAAAAAGTGTGTCGGTATCGATTGACCTGGAATACTTGCATCGAATATCGATTTTTTTTTCTGTTCATTGTGTTCGTGCGTATATTTTGAAAAGATAAAAAAATAAAAATAAGAGTAAAGAGGTGTGGTTGTGGGAACATCAGAGAGTGCTTTAAATTTATATTATTGCTTTGAACGTGGCTACGTACTAATAACAGTTTTATGAGTCTGTTTTTACAGATCGTCTCGCCCACATGATTCTAACATCGAGAATCTTGGTAATGCGATGAGCCACCATTATCCAAATGTGATTGTTGCAATCGCAAAATCAACTGATATCACTGACAATATAATATATTTTTTTCCCTGACATTTTTATTTGTTATTTTATGGCTTCAATTTTTCAGGTCATTGAGTCAGAGAAAAAAAAATAAGTAAGACTATATCGTGAGACTTTTCATTTACTCAATAATACTGTAAGAATTTTGTAAATTCTCGTTTTTTCATTTTAAAAAAAATTGACAATTATTCAAAGAAAATAAAGACTCTTTTTTCCTTATTGAATATAGAGCTTTAAGACATGAATAGAAAATTCATGAATAGGATCAGTACTCTTGTGACCGAGGGTCGTATTGGATAATATTACGAAAACTTTGTGCATCTATGATGACAATATAATGCATAGGATATGGACGACAAGCTTTAGAGGCGAAAAGTGAATGGAGTTGTGTGTGAAGAAAAAAAAAGTAAATAAATTTTAAAAAATATTTCGCAAAAGTGTGCGAAGTTTTATCGTCCAATAAACGTGTCGTCTACTGGGCGGCGCCATATATCCAACGCCTGACGACGAATTAAAATGCAACGCCTCGTAAATCTATTGTCTATTCTCCGGTTATATTCACATACGAGTGTCACTATCCCCTTTTGCTGATAGACAACAAAAAGGAGAAAAAAAAAAAACACTCAAAAGACTGGAGTGAGTCGCATCGAAACAGCAGCCAAAAATATGAGTATGTTATGTTTTTCCATATCAGTTTTTCTTTTTTGTTTATGTCTTTCATCAAAAATATTTTTTAGTGCTGAAATAAAAAGTCCTATAACCAATATGATTAATGAGACGGCGAAATGAATCAAAAGCTCAAGAATTATTATAATAAAATATTTTGAATAAATAAACTCAATGATATTGAATATTTTTCAGTTTGAGTAGTATGCAGACAGAAAAAAATTAAATGAGGTATAGAAATTCCGAGTGAAATTATTTGACAGTGTCTGTAAAGGTATCCATTAAAATAAGCAATTAAAATCATATGCAACTCGCCCATTTGACTCATTTCGAAATTGTTTTTACGATTGCTCGCCAGCTACTGTCTACCATACTGTATCGCCATCAATTTTATGGTCTAAATAAGAGTCACGTCTCACGAACGGATAAACTAATTCTTTTTTTTCTTTTTGTCGATTTAATATCGGATGAAACTCAATTATAAAAAACATTAATGGTTTTTAGATCACAAAATAAAAAAATTCAAGTGGAATTCATAAGCTTTCAATAGATATGGTTCAAAAGGAGTGAAGTGTTCTTCTCGACATTATGGGGTCGTTTTGTGGGACGGTCAATATGTTGTAAACCTTTAAAGGCCAACAAAAATAAAATACACAGTCTGCTGATCTTGGATCGTAAAAAAAAAAAAATGTAACAAAAGAATCAAAGCTTATGAGTTCTCAAAGGTAGAAGGCAAACAATTTCGACCATCATTTCTTTTTTTATAAATATATTTAATATGTATTCTTATGTAAAAAACAATAACGAGGTAAATATAATTCAAGTGTAACTTTTATTATTTTGAAACGTTTTTCGCCTATTGATTCGAGTATAAAAAAATTAAGGGTTCAAAATAGATGAAGCAGAAAACTTTTGTTGCTTTTGCATTTCCAAATTGTAAATATTTCTTTTTTCAATTCCTCAACGAGAAAAAAACCAAGACATAGAATGTGGATTACCTTTTACTTGTTGTCGGCAAAATTGCCTTGTTTAATTTTAGCGAATGTGCATGAATGTGTCGGATGAGAAAGAAATAGAAAAAAATGCGAATAGTGAGAAGCCACAAAACGAGAAGAAAACGAATTCAGTGCTGTGTAGGTTTTTTAAAATTTTATTTCACCGTGAAAAGCTTCTTTTTTCTATGGCACTGTAATAGAAGGCAACACTCGGGGGAACATGGACAACATCGTATACACACTGTTGTCGCGTATAAAAACCTCGAGTAGAAATAAGTAAAAAATAAAATGAAGAAAAAAGGAAATAAAAGAAATCGAAAAAAAAACGACATAGCGTTCCAGCAACCATGTCACATTTCATTTCTAGATTAGAGATTTCCAAGTTCAATGAGTTTTTCTCACCTCGTGAAAAAAAAACTTTTGCTACTTTTAAATGTAATTTTACGATTTTGTTTTTTCTTAGAAAATGAACTTTTGTAATATAAATAAATATATTTTTTTAGTATTATTATTATGTACATTTTTTTTGGTTCTCTTAAAACTTGATATTTATTTCTTTTTGTGGGTTAGCATTTCGTCAAGAGTTCTAAATCACACAGTTAATGGTCTAACTGAAAAAGAAATGAAAAAAATGAAAAAAACATTGTCGGAAAATATAATATCCCGAGGGCAGGTGTGAAAATTTACCCTTATCCTTAAAGTGAATCCCTCGAGTCAAGCGTATGGATAACGTCATTGTCTATATTCTGGGCAACAGATCTTACCGTGTTTTACACAAAAAATAAAATAAATATATCTACACATAAAAGCTTGACAGAACTATGTATGGTAGTCATAAACAGAAGTGTCGTAAAAGATCTTGACAAAAGAATAGAACTACATGAAAATTTTCAACGGAATTTTTGTAAAGAATTCAATAAATTTTATCCGGTTGTGGTTTGTGAAAAAAAGAATATAAAAAAATATATAAAAGAATCCGAAAAAACATGAGTATATGATTTAAACAAAGAAAATAAAAATTCGACAAGATTACTGACAGCTGAAACATGATGTAGTACGCATGCACTAAAAACAAGTAATTGTAAAAAGAAAAAAAGGCGTGCAATGCTCATTAGGCACCACGTGGCGTGGAAATTATCTATGTAGCTGAATGACACTGAGTTAAAAAAGGACCAACCCGGTCGTTTCTCACCGCCAACTAATTAGGCGTCGAACTCTAGCAACAGAGATCGTATCCCCTTGCGCGTTAATCACAGACCCGTAAACCCTGCAGCATCAAACACAACGCGTGCTATGCTTGATGTATGGTTTGACCCACCCATCTAACATTTCAACTTTGAAAATAAAATATAAATACAATATAATTAAGAAAACTTTGTGAATATTTTTTATACTATTTTAAAAACAAGAAAATAATGAAAATAAATATACGCAAATAAACTTTATAATATGAAAACACAAAAAAAAAATTATAATTTGTGACCTGGAAATTTTTAGTATTTTTTATCTCAATGATTCTCGAGGGTAACTTCTTACAGTGGATGTTGTAGAGTTAACCCCTAGACGCTCTGAAGTCATGAAATAATTTTTTTTTTTCTTTTTAGACAAATAAAAACAGTATTTTTGGTACTCGAAGAAGTGGCAACGTCTCTTGCACATATAAAAATGTGGTTGCAAGATAAAGAGAAGAGGGTTAAAACCTGAAGAGCCCTTGTCTTGTTGGGAAAAGAAGCTACTCCATCAGCACCATTCGTCCTAATGAAAACTCCGAAGCATCTTAGACCTCAATGCCAATAAAGGGGCAAAAAAATAAAGAAAAAAACACAAAGGGTGGCAAATCAAGGGAAAGATCCTCAAGGAAATTAGATTCTTGTGAATCATTAGGAAAATAAAGAAAAAGTTTATTCTATCAATTTCACGAAACCAACGAATTTGTTATAGAAAACATTTTGAGAAATACCACGTTGAATTAAATTTTGAAAATTAATAGCTATAATAACAGTATAACACGAATAAAATATTTTCAAGTAATAAAGCTGTTGGCTACAGTTTAATTTTAAATACGGTAATTTTATTTTTTTCATTAAATGCTGCTACACTGATATAATTAATCTCTAATTATTAAGTAATTTTCTCGAATAGTCTAGCAGCTTGCATATCCAGATTCAAATGACAATGAAGAAAAAATTTGAAAGTTCACTTATATAATGTGCATCTATGCATTATGGTATATTTATTTTTTTTTAGTTAAGCAAACTTTGCTTCTCTTCAAGATGTTAATAAGAATGGCAAAGATAAAAAGTCACCCAAGTGTCTTGAGACCTATTCTAAGAAAATTGGACTGTCTCTTTAGGGTCCTTAAAGAGTTGTCAAAAGTTTTATTTCCTCTCACCGTACTTGAGAAAAAATTTACACACACACACACGTATTTGTTTCATTCAAGTTAAAGTAAATAAATTTGTTGTTTTTATTTTTTTAATTTGGTCATTTAATAATCATACAAACAAAAAAAAATTAGATAGCTAATGAAGTTTTATAAATGAGGATGGAAAAGTTAATTTAATTTGTAATTTATTGTAGCATTTCCAATAAAATATCTGGACGATGTGAGATTGGTTTTTGAGCCATAAGTCAGAAGGGATAGAATCATTCGATTTAGGATCATATTTACGACACTTTTTATCGCAGCTACGAGAATTTTCTTGCCTTCAGTGATACTTAGTTTTTTATTGGATGGTCGAACATCATTCGTTCAATACTTCCATGTTAACATTTGAAACAAAAAAAAATAAAAAACAAACAAAATAAGCCCGATAAAAAGACACAGCAAAAAGAAAAAATGAGGTCGTATTTGAATTTAATTTTACCTTGTGCATATATAACTTGAAAGTAAATAGAAAAAAATATATTGAGGAAAATGAATAGTGTAAAAATTGACATCCGGCATTGTGTGTGGTGTAACCAGCGTTCAGAGTAGCACTTGATTGTGCATAGCAAATTGTAATGAGCTGTCTTAAAGGCAAAGCATGTTGCTGTTTTTCCCAATGACTTCAATAATTAATAATCCGTAGAAACAGAAAATATAGACTACGTAACCAGTTAATTCTTAAATGAGAATAAAAAATTGCATATATATATTTATATAAAAATTTTAATAGCCAGTAAATAATCGACATGAAGTTTGTATTTAATAATGAAGTCAGTGAGCAGTTAAAAAATAATTACATACCCAAATAATGATCTAGTATATAGAGATAAAAATTGAAAAGAAAAAATAAAAACTCAATTTAAATTTAGATAAAGGCCATGGCAATTATGAATATCAAAAAGTTTTTGGAGAAAAATAGCAACGAGGGTCGACTTCAAAATTGAGAAGAAAATAATCCCGCGAGACAGTCTAGCGCGTCGTTCCGTGAAATGGACGTTAAGTTTTTCAGGTGTGAGTGCTTGATATACGAACACAATATCTAGGTCTGCCAAGACCCTGAGGGAAGGCCCCAATGCATTGAAAAAGTTGGCCATTTATGCTAAACTATTTTCTTCTTTCTAACTAGATCTTTTGGCTTCAGGGACAGCTTTAAAAAGATTAAATATAAAGTAAATTTTCCAATAATTTTCAGCGAAAAAAAAAATGAAACAAAAGAGGAGAAACATGTTTTAAAATTCAATTTCAACAGGGAAATAAAATCATATTACGAGAATTAATGTAAAATAAATTAATCATAATATTTAGTAATAATTTAATGGTGGATTTGGTTCTCAAGATCTTTTTTATTTCAAGATATATATAAGGGTATAACTATTTTCAAGTAGATACCTAAAGGACCAGAGTAAAACAAAACGACCTCGACCCCAAACGGAAATCGTTGAAACGAAAAAAAAGAAGGAAAATTTAATCTCTGCATTGCGGGTAGGGCAAGTAAAAAGGAAAAATATCCCTTCTTGCCTTATCGAAATGAAGTTTCGATCCACGGGGAGAAAGTATATCTCGACATTGTGATTAATCGGTGGTTCTCACTTGATCTTCGTCGCAGTAGTTTTCCAAGGAAAAGTCGACGTAAATAAAATTTTAAAAAATAAAAACCTCAATCATCTATACATATGTTTTTCAAACATCAAATAAATTCATCGAACAAGAAGGTTTTTTATTTATCTCAAAAATTAAATGAATAGCATAAAAAAATATCCTTTTTTTTTTCTAATCATCGGACTTTGTATCTAACTTGGTTTTACTTTCAACCCTCCATCACAAAAACTCTCATCACATGTTCATGTCACATAGATCTATATCAGCTATTTTATTTCCTACTCAATTTGTGATGGTCCACCAACGCATTCAAAAGGATCTTGAGTTACTGAAACCGATACTACAGTACACACCAAGAAGTCCATAGGACTATGTAGAAAAAAAAATACAAGTTGAGACATTGAACAAATTTTTTCGTCCCTTTTTTTTAAGAGGGTAAATGGATACCAAGCTAAAGTGCCGCCCTGTTTACTTTTTTTACTACTTTCACAACCGTATCATACATCTACCAAAAAAATATATCGATAAAAAATTGTTTTAACAAAATATTTAATAAAAACATTGTATCCCAAAAATTACAAGTATTTTAATAATGATGTACAGAGTTGATTAACATTTAACAAAAATTAGTGTTGTGAAATTTCAGTAAGAAGACTTTACTCAATGCTAACGATGAAACCATATACAGATTGCATTTGTAGATATATTTAGTTAACTTTGTTACAGTGTTTAGACAATCAACAGAGGTTACACTGGACATGGGGATGTACTGGATGGCTGAGTCACTCGACCAATCAATTGTACTTTAGTTAAAACCAGGCTACAACGATATACAAAGTCAAATACTGCCTGAATCGCTGATTATCCAATGAATACATGTCATGAATATCTATACGTAAGTCCGAAAACTATGAAATGTTTGTCTATTTCAAATGAAACCATAATTATTTTTAATTTTCACAATTTAATAGTTGAAAAAAGTGAATAAACAAACTATTATTGTTTAGAAAACATACAAACGACTTGCTAACATAATGCTAAGCTAAGTTTTCGACTCAATCATACGTAGAATTATCGATTATGCGTGGCGAACGACGGAAAGCCACGCACGTCTGTTATCGTGCCTGACTACGATGAATTCCCTTTACGTATTCTTTGCGTGTCCAACGAGACACGGTGTGTCACCGATTTCTGAAGTCGTGTAAAAATAAAAACGGAAACTATGACAAAGAAAATTATTATGCCTGATATCAAAAAAAATTGTAGGAAAAAAAGACAAGATTTTTCATCAAGTAGTGGTTCAATATAATAATTAAAAATTTATAAAAAAAAAAAATCAATAGCAAGTTAACGCATCGGCAATCACAGAACTTTTAACTATCACACTGTGTGTGTAATAGGCACGCGTCATTTTCAAATATAAATCAGTCACATTCTCATTGCCACGTGTCTTTTTCATTTTTCATTTTATATGAGAACAAAACGATGCATAAGAAAATTTATGTTCAATTGCGTAGTGAACAGCTGTAAGGGTGATGTTGTCAATAGAATTCAAAAAATTTTTTAAATAATAAATACATTGCCTCAGTAGATATGTCATGAACATACAATGATCGAAATGATAAAGAAAAAAATAGATAGAAAAAAAATAACAAAAAGTCATCTTATTCAATGCATCAGAGATTTCATAAGCAATTCACCTTACATGTGAAATTGCACACAATTGAGGTTTGGCATATGCAAGTTGTGACCGAATATAGTTATATGTGCAAGCCGACACTACCATTACAAGCAATTATATACCTTGGGAATTGCTGACTTTTTAAAAATTTATTCTGCTTGTGTATGTGTCACATAATGCGACAGTGATACGTCATCATCAATTTTATGGACATGCTATTAAAGTTTAAACGAATAGTGTTGCAGATAAATTACAAAACAGTAAATAATTAAATGGAAATTAGAAGAAATAAAAATATGTCAAATAGAATAAGAGAAATAAATTTGATAAAAAAGAATATAAAAGTGTAATTCTATGAGAGTTAAGTGGACAAAAACCGGAAGAACGAGTGTGCCTGAACTGAGTATGCTGTTGAATAAGCACTTGAATCACTTCTGCCTGCTTGACTCTCAGTCTTGGCTTGAGTTTAGAGTCTTAGAAATTCAATGTTATATGCCAAGTTACAAATTAGCATTTTAGTGTTTGCATATTTGAATCTGTAGACTTATAAAAGAGCTCCTGAAGGTAAAACTATATGTTTCGCTGATACAGTTGAGCGTAGGTAGAAGATCAAACGGTAATTTTAGTTTTTCCAAATCCCAATTTATGACCATTAATATCATTGAAAATGTCCCAATTACAAAGATATGTAGAATTTACTTAAAAAATTTGAAATTCTTTTATCATATAAATTTTACCTCTTTTTTTATATCTTAAAAATGAAATATTGATTCTCAAGCTTATTAAAATTAATTTATGATAATTGTGTATTCTTAATCATGTGTTTGAAAAAGAAGCGAAATGTTTATGTCACGTTAAATATATTGGCAAATTGTTATCTCATGTGACTGCTGGTATTGACTTTTTTCAACCTTTTTTATCAGTCTTTTTAATTTTATTAATTATCTAATTAAAATTTTTCAAGATTATTATATCGGTTGGCTTGACTAAGCACTATGAGATCATCAAAACTAAACTAATAGAAAAAAAAAACAATTAAGTAAAAAGGAAATAAAAATAACTATAATAATTAATTCTCTGTTTTCTTTCTAGGAGTTGTAGCAATTAATTTTTTATCATTTTGTTTTATCTAAAATTGAATTCAATAGAGTTCAAGCTGGAAAACTATCCTATAAATACAATTATTTAATGAATTTATTTAATACATTGTTGGATAGAATCGATCGTATAACGTGAATTTTATCGTAGGCATGTTATAGGCGCCAGTATATTTTCAATATTCAACATGCACGTATTGTCGTAAAAGCGCGTGCGTGTAAATGAAGGGAGAGTCAAGCTCACATCAAGATCTCTTTTTCAAGTCCACTATCCAACGATACGATGATATTTTTTTCATTGTTATTATTCTAGAGGGCTTATGTGCTTTGGTCGTTTATATAGCTAGTATATTTTTGAACACCCCATATATGGAACTAGTCGAAAAAAAAATAAACAAAAAACCTACCGTCATATATTTTGCATTTTTATTAGCATCATGGCGACCTCTTTATGGCCATTGTCTTAGTACTTTACCCTGACATGTATTTAAAAAATGAAAAAAAAAAACAAAGGTGTGGACGAGTAAGAAAATCCATTGCAACGAGTCTTATACGCTGATTCACGTTCAGAAAAATATAAAAAAAATTAAGCATTAAACTTTAGCAGTGTTGGCTCACTTGAACTAGTGTCACTTTTTGATTTGCCTCTTTTTTTTCACTTAAATCATCAGCATTGACAATGAGTCTAATTAACGAGCTTCATGTCAAGATGATAAATTAACGAGATCAATGAATTGCTAATAAAAATAATTATATAAACCGCAAATGAAAACATTTCAAAATTTAAGTTCGAAAAAATAATAATAAATAATTTTTTTTATACGGCTATTATTAATGGAGTAATGAAAAAATTTATATTCTCATGACGTCATAGAAACACGGCGTTGTTTATCGTTATAGTGCAAGAACAGCACCTTTCATCATTTCATTCCCGCAGTTCAATAACCCATATGCAAACACGAAATAAACATATGCCTTTACAAACACCACAAACAAATATATACAAATATTCAATAGTTTAAAATTTTTCAGGTTTTATAAACACGCACACGAACCGAGTTTACGTATGAATATTATGAGACATTCATTCGATGCATACTGTGTTTATCAAATAATTGTAACTGAAAAATAAATTTTTTTTTGAGGTCATATTGGTTTTTTAGTTTATATTAAAAGTTATGTAAATAAAAAATGCCTGGATAGATCATTCAGCAAAACAAGTTTCGAAAAATATGAATTCTATCACTCGTAATTGACACGTAATAAAAAACCACAAAATTAAAAGTTCATAGAGTTTTTATCAACGTCAACAATCAATACCATTATATATCTGTTTGTCTTTTTGTCCATCGTATCAAGAAGATAACAAAATAAAAAATTACGAGAATCTCTTAATATAATTTTAATTTTTTTTACCATTTATAATTGAATGCTTTTATTATTTTAAAAGAACATGAAAATAAAAAATAAAAATAAAGTTTACCCAATCCAGAAAGAGCAAGTGAAGCAGCTATCAGTTAGAAACTTTAAAAAGAGAATAATAAATTTGTGCCAAAACAAAAGATGTAGTTTGTACTTTTTCATGATTTGAAATATTTCATCTCGGGGTGATTTTTAATCACGACCTTCAGCAGTCATCATAATTAATGCACATCATAATTATAAACGTCTATTCAAATTTCCATTCACTTCTAATTAAACGACATTCTATCTCAGTCATCTCTATATTCCCTTTTTATTTATTTATTTTTCTCAGAAAACATCATTCAGCCTGACTAGGAGGAGAGCACCGTACACTTTTATAACAGTTAAGGGAGTAAAAACGACACCGGGCGTTGTCTGGACAGACAACGATGAATAAAACACGTATTCGAAAATGTAGCCGGTCGTATCTTTTGTCATATGTATACCTCGAGTCACATTGAAAGCCAAGATGTGTTTTTCTCTAGGACAAAATTAAAGAAGAAAAAAAAAAAGAAATACGATGATGCGTCTGCGATGCGGGTCGTATTTCAACCTTCATTCAAAAACTCGTATAAAAATATTAAAAAAAAAAAAAAAAAAACATAAATTTCTAATAGCGATAATATTAAATGAAGCTACCATAAATACTAAATTTTATTTAAAGTTTAATAAATAAAAAGATGAAATAAATTAAAAGTAAATTTACCCTCGTAACACAGCAAGTAAATGTAGTAGAGGTTGAGAAAGACAAAATAAATGAATCCATCAAACAAAAGGCCCGAAGATATTTGTCCAGCTAACATTTTATTTACTCAAGAACAACGATGACCCAATCACCATGCAAACAAAGCATGGTGCTTTTCGACCCTAAAAGGAAACTTCTCGTCATAATATTTAAAATGATTCACGTATAAACAAACTTTATATTTATTTATACATTCACGAGCTATAGCTTTTACGACAATAAATATATATTTTCGAATGTGTTGGTGTTATGAACCTTTCACTGATCACAGTACCACCGATTGTCATTGGATCGATGTAAACGACTGTAAACTCACACGCTAAGTGAAACCTGAATGTATTTCTCTAATTCAACATTTTCATATTCATTTGCTATTTTCATTTCGGAGAGAGTGAATAAACGCCGTTTGCATTATCAAAAAAAATAAATCTCTTCCATGCGATTCACGCAAATGGAGTTAAAAAAAAAGAACAGAAAAATCTTTTGGAATAAAAATTATTGAGTATTATTATATGCTGTACTGTATAAAATCAATACTCAGCATACATCTTTTTGACATTCACTCCTTACAGGGAGTGAGCCCTACATCCATTTTATTCTTATTATAAATACCAAAGAGCTGCAACAAACGCGGGAATTAATCTTATAGGTAAATTCGCGACGTTCATTGTGTGGTGTGTTCTGTACGTAGTTACAGCACGTGCCATGATCAAGCTCAACGATAAACACCGTAAAGGGGAAAGAGAATTTCTAAAACCGATTACTTTTCATTGATGTTTTCTGTATATGAGATTTTTCGTCTATTTATTTTGTTAGATCAATGAATTTTTCACACGCAACAAAAAGAAGCACGTGATATCGATTTCAGGATTGAGTCTAATTTATTTATTCTAAATTGAAATATTTAAAAGAATTATATTGTCTATTCTTTATCTTTATAGTAAAACGAATTAAATCATGTCAAAATATATCGACTAAAAAAAAATAACAATGGTACCAGAAAAAGAAAAAAACCATCAATTGAAAAACTTTTCAATAAACTCAATTATAAATTTTATTATATATTATTATCATTGAAATGCTTGAGGGTTGAGATATATATTATTTTCTTGCATTCACATTCATCTTGAGTATATTTTTTTATCGACTCCGACATGAAAAAGTAGAAGAGGTGTGCCTTCAAAACTTTCTGGGAAATAATAATTTATAAATTCAAGGTCATGCTCTTGAAAGACTTGAAAAGAAAAAGACCACAAGAAAAAAAAAGAGATAAAACGAGAGAAAATCAACCAACGATGGGGCTGAGGATCACAAGAGGGTAGAGGCTGTAAGAATGAGGACAAAAAAAGTTGGATAAAAATACGGAGATCAAGGGGGATGAATAATCGCGACTCCCTGAGTTCAGGCATGCAAGAAGAGGTTTCTTCAAAAATTACCCGAAATTTCTGCTGAATTTCTACAAGAGGGTCTGATTTTTTTTTTTTCTTTTTCCTCAGCTTATGTTGATACTAACGATCAGCCTTGATCCTCGACAGCGACTTTATGATACAAAGCCCAGTAAAATTATTTTCATCAAAGAAAATCCTCGAGGGATTAATACTTTTCCAAATTTAATATAAATCGACAATATCAAGTTGAAAAATAAAATTAAAATGTAAAACCCAAACTGCAAAGCCAAAGATGAAGTAAATATTACTTTTAAATCTATTAAATTAATTATCGATTCGAGAGAACTATAAACTATATTAATTTCATTAGTGAGCAATTTGATGCCTTTCGTCCGTATCAAGAGGAATATTATTGATAAATTTACACACACGCATGAGTCGGAGATTAGACTATGGGCATTCTGTAGGAATGAAAAGAGAGAAAGAGAGGAGACAAACAAAGATAGACACTGTTGGATCAATCTACGTACAGGTCGTGCGCTTGAAGCAAAGCAATCACGATGCATTGATTTTGACGGAAACTAATCGAACCGGCATTTCATGCAAATGCCTGTACTTAAAAAAATCGTAAATCGCAAATTCTTCTATTTAATATGCCAGGTTTTTTAATATTACACATGTATAGACCGTCTTATGCTTATAATAAAAAATTAATATATTTTTGTGTCTGAATATGAATGAATAACCAAGGGTCTTCAACAGTGCTAAATTATTTTGCCGAGATTAAAAATACAACCTTTATGAGCAATCATACGGTCATGAATCATTTTCCCATCAGCATAATGATAAATACTTGAACGTCAATTGTGTTCATCGAAATTCAAAAATGAATATATGCAAAATATGCGCGATTTAACATTGATGATTTGCAGACAGTTTGAAAGACGTGAAAAATATCTGCATCTATGGGTAATCAAGCGCTATATATTTTCTATAGAATTTACACTAAAGAAATACAAATGATGCACCGAAGCCGCATGTATGTATTACGTATAAGTATATATTGGAATAAACGGGTGTGAAGATTTCTACTTGCCGCTGCATTCGCTAGTCATTTTAAATTAGTAAAAAAATAATAATAAAGATTTGTAAGCACTTTTAAGCAACACGCGAGTATCACAAAAATATACATGTAGCTATATTACACCAACGTAATTTTACTTATTGTATCCTCAAACGTTTTTCCGGATCTTTGAACCGTGACCGATCCGTTGGTCGTAATCTTCTTGCGTGCGGGCTTGGATGAAAAACGTTTTGCTAAATCTTCCTTACGAAATCTTGAGCATGCACATTAGATTGCATATTTTACGTTGTCGCCAAAGGGCAAAAATATTAGTAACAAACGAGAATCTACGGGGGTTTTTATGAGAAAGCATTGAAGAATTTTATTTCTGTGTTTATTTACATAAAATAAAAAAATACTATTTAAAAAAGTTTATGTTGAGACATGATTAATAGTATATATAGCATCATTGAAGTTCGTCCAGCCGGAAAAATATTTTCAAATGCAACAGAAATGTTGGGTAGGCTAGTTATCAATGTTATTTATATTTTCTATTTGTGGGCCAATGGGCCCCATAAGAGTTGACAATGCATAGGTGTCAGATAAATGGAATGAATCGCAGTCCCTTTTTTTAACCTAGGGGCATCAATATGAAATAGAAGGACCAGCTGGCTCGATCAGTTCCAGCCATTCTAAAAAGGTGGCACCTGGAAAATACGTATTTTCACGCCGTGCAAGGTTCTGTATGCAATACTAACAAACCCTCTGTGCAACAAGATATTAAAAACTTCACTATAAGCCACATCTGCGTTAATATCAGTACATGTTTCGAACACAGTGAATAGCTCTTCATACGCCCGTAAAAAATAAGGAAAAAAAAAACACCTGCATTTGTACGCTTCATTGAATGATAATTTCGAACCCAACTCAAATGTTGCAAAATTACAAAATAAATACATCGACTATGATTTCAAAAGAATAATGTAATATTATTTTAGCCGAATTAAAGAATATTGTTTTTTTTTTCAATAGAAAAAAAAAGCACGATAGTTTTGGCTTGTCATCTTCAAGCTACCACGGGGTTACCACGTAATCGATAAAATAACAAACAAACAGTCTTCAAAGTTGGTGGGATAGAGTTCATAATGGTATAAAGTGCAGTAATAAGATCGCTTCTCAACGCAAGATTAATAGTTTCCTTAATGCCGAGAGCACCCAAAAGACGTGTCTCGCTTCATGATGTCTGATTTCCTAGCATTTCCTAAGAAAGGCTTCTGAGCGCTACATGAAAAATACGCAAGAATGCCCTATAAAGTAAGCCAAAAAATTATTTGTTGAAAAGAACAGAAAGTATATATATATATAAATGAGAAGGTGCGAGAATAATATCCCGTTTGAATTCAGATGGTGGCTCTTTCAGCTCTGTTAGGGGTGAGAAAGTTGTATAAATGTGTTCATCTACAGAAGTAAGACGAAAAATATAACGAAAGGGACGAATTTATGTGAAGGGAAAGACCCTCGTGTATCTAGATTCTGAGACGTTCGCTTTTTTTTGTATTGCTAGGTCGATGACAAAACAGTGATTCCCAACTCTGAACATCAACTTTAAAAATATATTATTAAAAAAAAAAAAACAATCTTTGTATTCAAATAAACTTTGATTCACAGATGATTAGATTTTAAAAACAGATATGAATACAAAAAAAAAATTATAATAATAAAATAATATTTTAAAAGTACAAACGATAATTATTTAAACAAAATCAACTAAAGCAATTTCTTTCTATGAAATCTTCTCAGAGTTAAATTCACGATTCTTTTAACCGAAGAAGCGGCATCCTGATTTTTCTATATATACTGTTGGGTTAGATTCGCGAATAAAACGAGTCCGTGCGGTCTTTATCCGTAATCTTTCATCTTATTTCAGGTCAAAGGACATCTGTTTTGCTAGCGCCATGGATGAAGGAAGTTGGTTGTTTCCTAATGCAGAGCAAATACAACTAAAATCGAATCGTACGATCCGATCTTTGGAGTATATGCCTGCAGGACAATAGCTGTGCAAAACGGTAGTAGAGGTAGTGAGACTGATCTGTAGTATAAAAGTATAAGAGGAAGAACTACGGTATTCTTTGGTTCCTGGGAACAAATCAATCTGGTGATCCGTCCAATCTGGAAAATGTCCCCGCGGGGATAAAAAAGTCGCGCCAATCTTACAATCCCATCTTATTCTATTTTTCAAGTGAAAGATTGTACAGAGATTCTCGCATTATCCCTGCAACTCACCCTACATTTATTTTGTCCATTGGAAGTTTTTCAGAGATATACTACCTTTTTCAGATCAAAAGAAGACTGAAATGCCAATGCTTCGAAGCCAATGGCTTTGACTATATCTTGCGTGACTGAGTTTTAATTTAGACTATTGAGTATTGAGCAAGTAAAAGACATATGTTATCGAAAGAAGTTTTCTATTTCACTTATCATGATGACTAACCAAGTTTTGTATACTATCTAATTAATTTATTTTCTGTTTATGATATATGTCATGACAAAGAACCAAAAAATGAGAGTCCCTGAACCAAGAAAGACCCCAAGAGACTCATAGAAAATCTTGGGGAAGATATCTTTTTTCTTCTCTTTCTCATTGCCATCTTTCCTACAGGTTTGACTTTCTTATAGCCAAAAGGGAGTACTATACAGTTTTTTTCATCGCGGTATATTCGAGCAAGGATAAAACCACCCTAGTTTATATCAGCTCATGCGCTTTACTCATCGTTTCTGCAATATTGAGCTGTTTCTTTGAACGCACGTTTGTGTGTTTTTTTTTTTTTTTTTTTTTTCGGTGCCTCCACGTGCAAAGAACGGTGTGTTATACGGCAAAGCACTTGCAAATTATGACTAAAATAATTCATGTGATGTTTGCACTTTTAAACTTTCGCTTCTATTAATTATCATCAGTTAATTTTTCATTTCAATCGGTGAAATAAAAAAATTAAAGTTAAGGAGAAATATAAAAGCAAATAACAGCATCGTCATTTCCGAATTCATTTATTTAAAAAAAAACCCACAAGATGTTTTGATATATAAACACACGATCGTGGCCACAACGTCATTTGTCGTGGATCATTACTTACATCACCCACAACCCCAACTGTACACACGAGTCGACGTACGTAAGAGGGTCAAAAGAAACGAGTCGTGTAAACTTTCCTGATTGCCTAACTTTTTCGATTCAACCAATGACCAGAAATTCGATCAGAAGAATATCTATGTACTTGAAAAAGTGCGTTTTTTTTTCTTCTATCTATAATTTTCACTATCCTAAACTTTTTCTGTACAGATGACTCGAACAAGATTTTTTTTTTTTCAATTTTTCATTATTTATAAACTTTGTTAATGAGCCGTTCAAGTTCAAGCATGAAAAAAATTTTACGAAACCAATAGAACTATTATTTCAAGCGATAAAACTAAAAACATAAATATATTTGAAAAAAAAAAAAAACAAAAAAACAAACAAAAAATATTATGAATCATGAACAAGCCGTAATTAATTTGGCCGGATAACATTAGCATTGGCGGCACGCGAAACTCTCTACGGGACCATTAAAACGTCACGTATATTCTTGCTAGTGCAACATAGCCAAACTCATGCTTCGCATTGTTAGCAGTTTACCTTTTTCTTTATTTTATGGCCGAGTATGGTACATTTTGTGAAAAATACAGTCGTAAAAATTTCTATCTCAACGGTGCTATTTGCACTTACCTATTCAACGTCATGATATTCGACAATAAACGTACCCATCAGTACGAGGATATAAAGGAATAAAATGTATAGATTTGAGACCCGCAAGCCTTGTGAAATTAAAACTCAGATGAACATTAAAGCTATTTATGTTTATATGGGTTTTCGTTTTTTGTGTTTGACGAGTAGTTTCTAAATTTATGCAACATACTTTTTACAACCACAAGACGAGTGACAGTGGGCGCGTGATGCTTGTGTCATGCCTGATAGTCCGAGTTAAGTAAATTTTGTAAAGTGCACTTTAGTATGTAGAGTGGTAAAATTCGTGTGGCTTTTTTATACGAGCAAATCGACGCATCAACAAAATGTATAGAGAACAGCGGGTGATATTAAAATACGTTGTCGGCTTACCAGCTGAAATAACTCGCTCTTTGTGGTTTTACATTTAATGAATGAACGTGTGTATTTGGACCCTAAAAAACGAAGGAAATAGATATAACACATAACAAATGCGAATCAACCACATCCTTGTATGCGTACCTACACATATTTATAGCTAAAAATTTCAAAGGAAAATATATGTTTATATGCTGAAAATATTCAACTGTTTTTACACATATTTTTTTCTTGGTGTTATTTATAGAGTTAATTTCTCTAATTTGTTTTTAATGGAATCAAGGATGTTTGTTATTTGTTAAGTGAATTTACTTCAATGGCTTTTTTATACCCGTAGTTTTATTTGTATTTCATTTTATATCACAGAAAATTATTTACCTTATGCAAGGAAAAGAACCAGAAGTCGTCTAATATGAAAAGTTTCTCTTACCTGAAACAGAAATAAAAAACATAATATTAATTTCATGTAAAATCAAATGAAGTAATTAGGCTGGCAAATGTTTAAGAAATTGCTCGTCAATAACTTTTATATCGGCGAATTAATTTTATTTTTAATAATGAAAAAGACTTGCTGTTTAATTAAACTGTAAGCAAATAATGAATATCAGGAAGTAAACGAAGAAAAAAATCAAGTCTACACAGCATGAAACATATGTTTTAACGATAAATAATATTGCAAAAAAAAATATCGTTTAATATTTTTCTTTTGTATATATATAAACTGCATGATTTATTTGTATGCATATATATATTTTTTTATTTTTTGTATGTACCTACGATTTAATTATTTTACAAAATGCGTTTTCATTAAAATTTTGTTGGCAGAAATTTTCATATATATACGTAATAAATAGAATAAATCATGCAATTAATAATGAATATAACTGTACAATGTGGTAACTGCTTTGGTAGAAATAAAATTCAAAAGAATAAATAATAAAATAAATCATTGCAATTCTTTATTTCAATTGGGTCAGCAATGATTATACTGTAAAATTAATGAGTTTTCATATCACTGACATTCGCGATATCATAATAAAAACAATTATTAAAAGATGCGCGCTAATATTCTAAATTTATTGATATGCATTTATCAAAAAATATAAATAAATCAAAAAAATTGAAATAAAAACAAATGTTACAATTGGTTTTTACCCATTGTATTTTTGGTAATTCATTTGAAGTGACAAAGTGTGAAGTTGATACATGATAACCGTTTGTTACGACACATCTTTTAAAGACTATCACATGGATACACATACCGTGTCAAGCTACCAAGTATTGCAATACGTCATCGATATAAACTCATAAACGAGCACAAAAGAGAGTCAAAGAGGATCACGACGGGTCACAAGACATTAATTTTTTTTTCACTTTGTTGCTACCAACGAGCATTGTTTTCCCCACCCTGAACCTTCCCTTATCCACGGCTGATGCACTTTGATGCACGTTGAATTGCATGCATACACATGCACAGAGCATAATGCAACACTAACAGAAGTGCAGTCGATTTACTATTGCCTAGGAAATCTAGCATGGGCTTTGATCTTTAGAGTTCAACGAATAGAATGTCATGCGGGGTTTATCTACTAACACTATTTTATGAAATCTTTTGTAACCATCAAAAACCCTTTGAGACGCACTTGCTCAAGCTACGACTACTACTAGTCAAAAAAAAAAAAAAAAAAAAAAAATTATGGAAACAAACTAGTCATCAGTCATGGCATTGTGACACTGATCTATTTTGGGTGTTCCACTCGGTGCCAATCTTAATAACTAACAACGTCAGATAAATTGTCAACATTTAAACTACCAAGACTTGTAAACTGAATCATCTGTACAGACAAAGAAAGCTAGCAATTTTATCATGAGAACAATAAATAAAATAAAAGTGTCATTGAAAGAATAAAAAAATAAAAAAAATACCAACAACTTTGAATATGTATAAACACATGTGGGCGATGTCCGGGGAAAACAACAACACACGCACCAGTCAATGACCGGAATTTCTTATGGATGTAAAAGATGATTCGACAAAGATTATGGAAATTACTCTGTTTATAAATATTCGTCTAGACGCTAATAACAATTTATAATATTTACAAGTTGACTCTGGTCAAAAAATGCAATGCCTCAGTGTTTAATGTGTTGTCGGATGTCACTTAACATACTAATAATAAAATTTGACAAAATTCATTTGACGTGTAACAAAATTGAAAAAATAAATATAATAAAGCATCTCGCATTAAGAGGGATACAACTGGTTATAGTATAATGATGAAATTAAATTGGCTTGATTGCAAGTATCATTTCAATTGAAACAATCATTAATAACTTCAGAGCATTCAGTAAAATGATAATATAATAAAATTAATCGTGATCAATTATAACAAAAACTATTTAAATAAATTTAAGTGGGCATATCAATATCCTTATCTCTGATGGTAATTGTGATGAATAACCACATCAACTGGCAATATCAATTTAACTTTTATAAAATTTGATTAAGAAATACCCTCACAATTAAATTCGCGTAATCAATCCGTGTCGGTTATACTTCAAAGAAAAATAAATAATAAAATAAAAATAAAAAATACACGAGCAAACAGACAACAGATAAACAATGTTGCTACCGAATGATTCAAAATATTTAAATGGCCAAAGCATCATGTTCTGAGTATCGCAGTACGGCCTCAATTAAAATAATCGAGACTCAAACCCTCATCAGCATACAAGGATACCATTTGGGTATGTAACATTGGTTCATAGGTCAGAGGTTTCTCGTGCGGGAGCTCCCATGGTCTTTCATGAAGAGTGCCGCAGAGGATTGTGAAGCAAAACATAAAATATCGTCACAAATAGAACAACAAGTAAGTTTCGAAGGCTACGTTTTAAAGAGAACGCACTATTTGAAAAAAAATAATCACAGAGATACTCCTCATACTCCGGAAGCTACCATTACATTGGTACTTGAACATTTTGTGCGTTTAAATACTCTCAGGAAGTAGGCGGATAAGCGTGTGTAAGTCCAGGAAAAAAATAAATACAAAACAAAATATATTTTATCTCACTTTATGTTCTCAACTTGTGATGCAATAAATACTAGACAGCAAAAAATAAAATAGAGAGTGAAAGAAGACTTAAACAGACCCTAGAAATTACGTTCTTACAGCATACAAACTGACAGATGTGTACCGCCGAGAAAATCGACCTAATTGCGGACTATCAAGAGAAAGAAAGGCAAGCAGCTGACAATTCATTGACCAAAATAAAAAAAAAAAAACAAAAAAAAAGAAAGAAGTGGCTCTAACACAATGACAAAGGCCTAATTTTTCAATTATATTTTCAATAGAACATTTTGAAAATCAAATTACATCAGCTGGTTATGTATTACATTATATTTTTGCAAGTAAACAAATACCTATAATTGAATTTACAATATTATTTTTTAATTTTTTCTTTTGGTTATAAAAAATTGTTGATAATAATAATGGCAAATTAAATCAACACTATTTGCATGAGTTGTCATGAGAACAAATGTAAGCCTGTTTTTTTTTTATCGTATGAAATGATTAATGTTGTAAATGATTGAAATTAAATTGACGTCGTTACGGTAGCTGCAAATAAACTCGACAATCACGAATGAAATCATGTCGTAATACTGCACTGTCTAAATGAAAAAAAGATATGATCAAACTGTGGCGCCATGTAGTAAACGCGTTTCGCGGTTGTCGGCGATTTGATTTCTATGGTTTAATAGACAACGTCTTAAGCTGTGGTTTTCTTGCATACATATGATTGCTGTTTATATCACAAACAAGCCGTCAGAACATCTTGCAATATGAAAGATATTGTAAAACCTCGTTCTTAATAGTAAATAAAAAAAAAAAGAAAATTATAAAAAAAAAGATTCGAAAGTATATAAATACATCCAAGTGCGATTCATACGTTGATGAAATGAGATGCACATTTAGTGTTCGCAAGACTTGAAAATAATTGCATGCATTCACTCAGTGGATGAATAGATGAGTATATATATTTTCCACTCGCTCGTATTGATGTCAATGCTCGGAAAAATCATTATCGCATTTGAACACTCTGTCTAGTAAGTGCTGATGCAAGAAAAAATATGAAAAAAAAAACTAGCATTGTGCTGAAACGGTTGTACATTTTTGAGACTAAAACAAATGAGTATTTGAACTTTTTCGACTACCGTATACTAATTTTTGTAGTGGATTATTGTATATACATGCAACAGTGCTCAGTCTAAATCCCTAACACATGTTATTTCATTTTTTTTATCTTGTTGTTTCAAATAAATCACATATACACCCGGTATGATCGTGAGAATCTTGTCTCAATTTCGTCATAGAGATTAGATCCGCGAATTATCAGGGTCACCCACACTTATGCTTCGTAATCTATGTTTGTGTTCAACTTTGTATAAATCGGTGCCCGGGATTTAATGTTTTTTTTTTTTCTTCCCATAATAAAATAGTCAACCCTCTATGGCACAAATCCGTAACACCAAAAGCGGCTCGTAGTGCCCCATTACCATTTTTATAGGGTGGCCCCATAAGCACTGAACCCTATCGAAAAAAAAAATAGGCAAAAAAAAAAAAACGGAATGAAGATTTTTGCTCCCTGGAGATTCGTTAGCACCAATAGTGTAGTTTTTAGTTGGACCCCTAAGGACAACCGTGACAGTACAGCTGTATATCGATGACTTACCACCACGGTGTTTTGCCAGCCCCTTTGCTATATGCTTAAAAGCCTTTCGTCGTTGCGGTTTTTAAGAATAGAAAAAGTGAAAAATAAGAATATATATGTATGTATAATATGCCGAGCATAAAAGCAGAAAAGAATAGAAATAAAAAAAAAGACAAGAAAAAGTTCTATACATCGAATGCCTTCAGTACTATTTTATTCTTCTTCGTTGTGTATTTGAAAAAAAGGAAATAAAAAAGAGAGAAATGCTCCGCCTCACCACACCCGTTTCCGGTCTTCCGGCTGTTTTTTTTTTTTTCGAAATTCATACTATACAATAACGCACGACAAAGCCAAATAAATTAGTAAAATATATCCAAATACAAACTAAATATATACATTTTGAATTTTAATATATTGCTTGTTTTAAAATTAAAAAATTGTACAGTGCATAATATAGTCATGCATAATGAATAACAGAATAAATGAATGAATCAAAAAAAAAAAAAAAAAATTACACGACTATTGGAAAAATATATATTTAAAGTCGTTAAAATCACTTCATGACTAAAAATGATGTGTACAGAATTTTTCAATTTCATGGTTAACAAATAAAAATAAACGTGGGAAAATCATTGGCAATGATTCTCTTGGGTGAAATATATAAAGAGGGTGGTAGTGGTGGTTGTGGAATTGTGCAAACGTTAGGCTTAGATTATTGATGTTACATATATACACATATATTTACCCTACATGTGAAACACATAGCTTCAAAGTTTTACCCTGTCTACGCTCTTTTGTCGTCTAACTTTGTGCACATGCCCAAAAACTTTACTGCAGAATGTTTCACGACACCTATACTTGAACATGCAGGAATATTACCAGCTATGATTCTACATATACAATTTACCAAATTTACTATAATCCAAGATCTCAAAACAAACAAAAGCACAAACCAAGTTTTTCAAGATTCAAGTTAACTAAAAGTACAATAATATTTCTTGAATAATAATGGTAAAATGACGATGCATTATTAAATGAAGCATTCAAGTACAATGCCGTAATCATCATAAATCACCTACAAACTCTGCGGGGGTCGCATATATTTTCACGTGGTCTTGAGTTTCCGTATATATTGTGCACACCACCACTGAGTTTCCGGAGAGTCCGGAATTTCCGGTATAAACAAACCCGAGAATTCAACCAGCTTACCCTTTTTTAATTTTATTCGACATTTTAGCCTACACAAAAAACACCATAGCAAAGTAATGACCTTTGGATTTGATACTCATAAAACTTAAAAAAAAAAAAATTAAATAAAATTTATTCAGTCTATTGTTAATTACATTGTAAAGAAATTGATTAATATTTTTTTATTAACAAAATCAATGAAACAAATGCTTTGAAAAATGAATATTTTTTCTACCTAAGAATGTTACAATTCAATTTTTTTAATGAGCGAATTGTTACCTCTGCAGTTCGCTCGATCAGGCAATTGAGGGCTCGCGTGTTCACTTGTGCTGTATACAGGGTGAAAAATAAAAATATAGGGGATATTTAAAGTTATGAATTGTGGGGAGAGAGACAAGCTCATAAGTAGTATATTCCTAACGAGCAACCGGTATGTATTATATGTGCACATTTGGCCATAGTATTTTTTTTTCTTTATTCAAATTCTATATCAGCACGGACCAATGTAAAACTCGTAATAAAAAAATCAATATTTTTAGGAACAATATATCGAACCGATTGCAAGTCTTGTCTATTGTTTGGTATAGCCAAAGGGGGGCCACTTAGATTGTATGAAGGCCCCAACTACTGTCACCGGTTTGCCAGCAAACCCATCCCCTTTCAACAAGTTTCACGTGACACACGAAGCGTGTATGATAGCAAAAAAAAAAAGCAAGCATGCAAGGCCCCTTTCATCTCTTGCAGCCACGCGCCGTTCAAGTTACAAAAATTATCAGCTAGTAAAGTCGAACGGTTTTTAGTACTTGGTCTACGATATTGCCAACCCTGCTGGCCCTTGTTCTCCCTCTATCAGCTAAATGGGGCAGCAATGAATTATTACTTTAGCTACATCTATCTATACATGAGCATCAAAAATCCACAAGGACTATCCCACTCGTCTTCTGTTTTTACACTGCATATATCATCTAAGCTTTTATAATAAAAAAATATCCCCTTGAAAGCAATATCGTATATGAAAATACATTCTTTATTTCAGTTGAAAATATGAAAAATAAAATGTAAAAAAAAATTTAATACTCAAATAGGGAAACCTATATTCTCAGAATAGGCTATTGAAATGGAGGTCATGGCAGGCTTCCAACTGAAATGTGTTTATTTCCTTTTGTATTTTTATTTCAAATGTTTTTTTTTTTTTTTTTTTTATAAAAAATTAGGTATAAAAACCATCGATTCTAAATTTATTATTATTCTAAAAGCAAAATGATATGGACTCTAAATGTGTTAATCATTTTTGACGCACAGTTAATCCCAGAAACCCAGTGAAAGCTTTGAGATTGCACAATTTGTCAAGTATAATAAAATAATACTTAAAATATTTATTATTTATAAATGGATATATGAGACAAATAATTCCCTATTCCCCTAATATCGAGTGGTCTTTTTTTTAATTTCATGATAAAGCATATAAAAAAGAAATCATATACCCTTACACACATATTTGTGTGTACATGTATTTTCATAACAAAGCCAGAGTATAAAAAGTCGAGTTACCGAGTTCTTTTGTGAACGATACACAACAGTGTAATAATAGACTCGAAATCACGATGTCCAATTCGTGCATCGAACTTAATACAAAGAGCAGTCTTTAAAAGCACGGTCAACGAGCAATGAACATAAGCAAAGCTGGAAAGGGAATTGAATGGGTGAATTGGGAGGAAGATGAAGAGAAATAAATAAAAAACGAAGGCTGCTGTTGCTTAGCACGTGAGGAGAAACCGGAAGTTGACTTGCGGACTCGTGCCGAGGCCAGCATGGTGGTCCAACAGCGACGACGTCCGGACACCATAATCACGCCTTGATACGAAGACCAAGAGATACGAGAATAGAAAAACAAAAGCGATTACATGAGACTAAATACATTTGAGTACCTTTTAAGTCTCTCCTCACTATCGTTTTAATAGCAAGAAGAATCTCAGACAAAAGAGGAATTGATGAAAAAAATAAACAAGATTTAGAAATATATATATATACGGCACGAGAGTAGGCGTGATCATATAGTCACCCTAGGCTACATATATACAGCTAAATAAAATGAAAATATTTAATGTAATATCGTTCGGATATTAAATGTCATTATGATTATTACAAAAGAATATAATAAAGAATAAAATTTAAAAAAATATCTCCGTTACAAAATTAAACATCATAAAAAGTTTTTAGAAGATTATATTTGAGAAAAAATGATAACAAGATAAAAACGCTTTTTATATTGCTAATATCGTGTTACAATAATTCAGTTGAACCATTAAGTATTATCAAAACGTGAAAATAATCCACAGGATGTTTGCATCGCGTATAATATGCTTCATAAAATATTTGGGTTACTCTGGAGCTTTAAAAGAGAGGGACACTTGTATGTGTATAACAAAGATGTAGGAGCCCGATGTGAGATCCTCTAGTATAATATATATTAAGGCTTACTTGGTGGATGATGCTAGGGCTCATATGCTAGAGAAGAAGACAACACACGTGTACAACACGCAAAGTTATACAATGTATATGTTACACGATATGTATCATCATAGAACGTTAGTTTAACAAGTTTTGTTTGTGCGAAGCTTTGCAGGTAAAGAAGGATGCTGGAAGATAGCAAGTGTACTAACCAGGGGCTTCTCACAATTTTCTTCGCAATAGAAATTCTCTAACATTTGCTAACACACACATTGAATAGTCCAGAGCTTTCTCTGTAACTGTTCTCACTCTCGCCATATGTTTAATTCTATAATTTCTAGATTCGTGTGAATTGTGGGCTAGACAAAATATGATAATGCAAATAGCCTCTCATCAAGCATTAGCACAGGTTAAATCAGAATTGTACACAAACGCATATGTATCTTATGAATTGCATTTAATCTGTATACTGTCACTTGCATTTGTTGCACTTTATATGTATGCATCTCGCAATTATGTTATATATAACGATTTAAATTGAGGTCTTCATATTTACTTAATTATTATAATTCACATGAATAAATTTATATTTTTATATTGATCATCATTAATATATATTTATATTTATGGTAATAATATTTGATGGCGAAGATGTAAAAAAAAACATTCATACACGTATGAAAATTTATAAATAATTACGTAAAAAAAAATAAAAATTATATGTAGTAATAAATAAAAAGGAAAAATATTCAACAAGCTCAGGATTCAAATTATGTTGGTATAAATGTCTC
This sequence comes from Aphidius colemani, assembly GCA_030523065.1. Classification (NCBI taxonomy): domain Eukaryota; kingdom Metazoa; phylum Arthropoda; class Insecta; order Hymenoptera; family Braconidae; genus Aphidius; species Aphidius colemani. The sequence goes on along the minus strand of JAPYYR010000020.1, from coordinate 19,003 downwards.
GTTATTAAAGCGTAACAACAGTTATTACTATCCAATCAGTAGCACCTCTTATACCGATCGCATTTCCAAGCCTAATAGCATCGAGTTGGCGCCCAGACCTTAATCTGACGTTGTTTTTTTTTTCTCTACTTAGATACACACACACACCTTTGGCGGTGATGAAACTTGATCGTATAAACGATATTTGCATACTAGAAATGCACAGTTAATTCATCGATTAATTCTACAAAATGATATACTTCTAATAAGCGTCACCTGACTTATTAATGTACCGATAATCATCTTTGAAACAGTAATACTCGCGCAATAATTATAATTGCCAACTTTTTTTTTTCGATTCTATTTATCTATACTGAATTTATTTATATGGACTGGTAAGATTAAAAATATTCAGTCGAATTCGCGAGCAGCCTCGTGTTGTTGATAAAAAATATACGTAAAAATTCTTCTAAAACAAATAAATAATTTGCAATCTGGTCATAGCTATATAAACGTCTGCATACGCATGTGAATAATATTACTTCAACGAAAAATCAACGTCAAAAATAAAAGAAAAAAATCAACGAGACCAGTCTATGGGTATGGATAGATATAATAGTAGTATTTGCACGTAATCTCGTGACTGGTGGGTAGAAAATTTAATTAGGATTCTTATCGACGTGTTCCTTGATTATGATAGATCGGTCTGGAAAACCACATAGAGTCTAGAGTTGTTGTAAGGGTGGTAGACAGAATTATTATTTCAACCCCTCTGTACTTCCTTATGGGAATAATTATGATTGAGGGTTCCGACAAGCTATATAAAGAAAACTGTAGTATTAATTTTTTATAAACATGACCTCACGAATACTATACTCTAAAGCCACGTTGCTTTTTTTTTATTGGTCTATTTGTTTTTGTTTTTTTTTTTTTTTTTTTTTTTTGTGTTTTCAAAAACAAGAAATTTAATATTTAATTATCATTTTTTAACGTATAAATAATTATTATTCATAAAAAAGAAATTAATTTTAAACAAGAAAAAAAAAAAAATTATTTAAAATTAAATTTACACTGTCAGGCATCTTACGATGTGATATTCATTAAGATGCAAATTAAATTAATCGATCGTCTGTCGATAAGTGATGTATCGAGATGTATGATAAAGATCGTTGGTATACATACAGCCAGGAGGCAAAACATAATATCCCCGCAGGCGTTGTTTGCTTTTCCTTTAGTCTTTCGCTCGATCAATTAAAACTGTCAAAAGTGTCTCGACGTTTCAGAGGGAAATGTCACCATATTAGTTTTTCTTATATATTATAACGCGGCTACTCAAAGAAAGATCTAAGTGCACAGTGACAAATTCAAGTCGACGAACTTTAATTTTAAAATGTTTTTTTTTTTTTTTTTTTACAAAGCCATTTCATTTCATCTTATATTTATTTTATTTTTAACTTTCACAATTGATCATCTTTTGTTGATGTCATAACAAAGTCCATATGTATATATGCGGGAATGTGTGTCATTTGGTGGACCAACAAAAAAAAACGAGAAAAAAAATGACTAGTTTTATAAAGCATTTTGAAATATGATATCTTTGGTCATATTCATTAATATCATCAATTTCGAATTGAGTATATTCGTGGGTAGAAATGTTCAAAAACATAAGATCAATTTTTAAAAGTCAATTTATGTGATTACTAAATGTCCGTTAAGCCTATTTAGAAAAAGATAAGAGGATTAATCGATTGAGAAAAAAAAAAGAAAAAAATTCCTCAACCAGTCTCAAATGATCGCTACAACATAGTCAACGGTGGGTGGGAAAAGTAATAAAAAGATAAATAAATAAAATGGATATCAATAAAATAAAGGCATAAACTGATAAATGAATTAATAGATAAATAAATTAATGAATAGGTTGATAAATAAATTTAAAAATGTTATATTGTTGAATGCTATTAACATTTATAGGTTTGGTAAAAGCATTATTTGTCTAATATATATTCGATGACAGCTGCACAGACAAATTCCCCAAGGGCAGAAAAAAATAAAAAAATAAAACACGACACGAAGATCCTAAATTTAATAGCCGGAATTCTACGAAATGAGGATTAGTAAACATTTTATTTAAATATACAAACTGTACCACAACTAACAACGAAATATATTTAAAAAATGTCGGGAAGTAACTAAGTGTTTCTGCGTTGACAAAATCAAGAGACAACTGTAATGAACTTGTCGAGGAAGACGCTTGTTGGTGATATCTCAAACTGTATATATTCAAAGCTTTATATTTTCCGTTGAGCAAAAAAAAAAAAATATAACTCTATAATTTTTAACGATATTATTTTCAAAGTCATGTTGCAAGTAACTACATAATAATAGAGATATCTTTGCCACAATAATTGCTATCGTATTTTGTGTAAACTCATTTGATTAATATAATAACGTGATCTCGGCTTACCATAGCAACAATTGACTTATGTATCTATATAAACGTAGTAGATATAATAAATACAGTCATAAATAAATATATATAGAGAGATACATGATGAGAGCCCGCATATGGTGTGGCCACGACATATGGACGTCTGGCAAAATATACGCATGCACGCATTCTATTAGCTCAATGACATTACACACATATTAAAACAATGTAATATGTGTTAGTAGATATGCACTAGATGTCTATTCAACATTCTATACACTTTACTATACAATTCAAGCAAATCATGACTGTGCAGAGGCCAGCAAGTGACACCAGACACTCGATCAGTTCATCCGAGACAATTCATAACATAATTAATTAATAGACTTGTTTTTCAATTTTATATTGTTTTTGTTTTTATAAATGTGAAATAAAAATGTTTATTGTGTTGAACAATTTAAAATATTGACTCGAAAAAAAATAATGCAATTTGTAATCACCAGAGAGGTCAAGCTGTGACAATTGACGATTGTGTTTTATGATTTGCAACATTTTCTTGTTGACTGATTAATTTATTAATTAAATAATTACGATAATGAAACATTTTATTTTATGATATTAATTATTTAATTTATATTCTTGATGATAATCATTAATTTTTTTTTATTAATTTTAATTTATTTTTTTAAATATACTGTGACAAGTTGATTATTAATTTCATAAAAATTCCAGCATGCGTTAATTACAGTAACATTAACACTAATAGTAAATTTGATGGTTAATAGCGGTCTTGATAAAATTCACGCCTGTTTGGTCCAGCCCTTGAAGATTTTGAAATTAAGATTCCTATTCGAGATTATCGTAACTAAATAATTGGCTATCAACGCAGGCGTGTAATTATTGCATTATTAAGAGAGGCGAGAATTTAATTATTTTCCGCAATACTGTATTCGCGTATATTTAATAAAATAATATCTGATTTTGTTTTTTTATTTTTTATTTTTTATCTGTCTCGTGTTGTTTACCATATACAAGTGAAATTTACGGCCTATAAAAATTAATTTATTTAATTTTAGTTTAAGAAACTTTTAATCTTTAAACTTTCAAATTAGTTGAATAAAAAACAAAATTATAGAAATATAATAACAACAAACAAAATGAATTTTTAAATGATGAAAAAGTTTTTTTTTTTTTTTCAACGTAAATCTACTCGCGAGAAAACTTTTTTCCTGAGAAATAACGAGTCGAGTTGTTTGGTATGTTGGCAAAAATAAAGGCCTGATCCTCCAATCCTCCATATAGTTTTTTTTTTCCAAAGTGGCCAAAGCACAGGATTGGTAAAGTTTTAAACAAAATTGAGTCAAAAGAAAAAGAGAGAAGAGCCTCGACAAAGTACATTTCATGAGAGTATAAAACAAATGAGGAAAAATTTATTCTGCAGAAACAAAAAAACCAAGTTTTCAAACTGAAACAAGATAAATTGTTAAGTGAAAAACAAGAAATAAATGTAAAACCAATACATTACAATTCATAAAAAGTATATTCTTTCTTTGTATCGTGTTTACGATTTAAAAAATATGAAAATTCAATTTTACCAGCATATATTTTCAAAGCAAGGAAAGTCTCAGTACCGATAAAGCCAAAACGATCTCACACTACACTCAACAAATGATACAGAGAAACACAAGTTCAAAACTTCCTTGAAAATAGTACAAGATAAAAGTATAACCAAAATAAAAAAGGTAAAAGAATAGCCAAAGCCACAAAAATAAGTAAAATAAAATAAAAATCAAACATATCGAAAGAAAAAATAAGTGAGCAATACATTTAAATGTACTCGACTCTATGCCACCGACAGATATTCCAACTGGTAGAAAATTTAAATCCAAATATGTTCGTTCAGACTTGCGTAAACAAACCAAGCAAAAGGTGGACTGCTTACTGAGAGTTTGGTATATATATACACCACTGAGGATATTAAGTATGAAGTACTTGAAAACACGAAGTGGTATATATTCAAGGCAGATTCTTAGATGGCACTGGGTATGAACAAATATTTACAAGAGGCCAACCGTCGATTCGAGAAGGACAAAGTTTGTATAAAGAGTGAAACTACTATCTGTATATAGAAAGATTGAAAAGTAAAAAAGAATAAGAGGCTATGGACAAAGAGGATTGAGCAAAATAAAATAAGTTGAAAAAAAATCTAGGAAAAAGAAAAATAAACTTTGGTGTAGTCTTAAGTAGTCATAGAACGTTATTTGCTTCGGTAATACGGACCACGACTAGCGTGGAATTATTAATAGCATTGTTCGATTAAAGATTCCCAAACGAATGCTTATTCTGAGAATTCAGCGAATATTAATATTAACTAGTGACAAAGAGACGTGCGCCAAGTCGAATGAAAAATTAAATCCATAGGAAAACAAACACCGGTATTAGAAATTTCAATTATGAACTTGGTGAGAATTAAGAAGAAATTCAATAATTTCATGGCAGAATGAAAAAGAATTAAAGTGCTGTTAATTCAGATGAGAAAAGAATGAAATAAAATAAAAAAAGGGGTTTGGATATGTTAAAGTGAAGGAAGAGACCGAGGAATTGATGAAAGACACAGAGACGTCTTCTGCCAAGGCGCCGGAGGGACGAGCAAACGTGCAGCCAAGTGATAATGTCTTGAGAGAACGCCGATGTCAAGAGAGTAAAAAAGTTGATGGGAAGAAGCAAAAGGAGGAGTCTAGAGGTGGGTGAAGATGTTTATATACGAACGAGATATCCAGTAACGAACATGGTCTCATGAACATGGGCAAGTGGTGGCATTTGTGCTCAAACGAAAAGTGCCTTTTTTTTTTCAGTCATATACCTTGTAATTCTACTTATAAAATTTTTTCCCGATTAAATATAATCTAAATATATTTTCTAGACATAAACGTGCAATTGATCAATGGGAATAAAGTGGGAATAATTCATACGTCCAATCTGTCCTGCATATAGACAATGACAAAGACGATGAATATCAAATGCACACAACTCTCTCAGAGTCCTTCAAATCCAAACGATCAATCAAGTGGTGGATCTACTCGAGAGATAGTTTTTTATATTTCTTCTTCTTTATTTCTCTATTTTATTGCATCTCTCTGTGAACGAGCTCTTATCGATCTTGTTTCTACTGTGCAGAAAAATGCACAAATAAAACACGTGACATGACTTTGCAAACATCAAAGTCATATATTTATTTCTGATAAAAAATTTATTTGTATATACGATATGTCAACACTGGGTCAGTGGCACGGTCATGCTAATAATTATCATTTTATTTCATATAAAATTCAAAGAACTCTAAAGTCTAAACGCTTGTATTTACTCAATTAAAAAAAACGAATTATTTCCAGGAATTATATTGAGACGTGAATGTTGTTTCACTCGGTTTTTTATTCAATGATTCGTTTATATATTTATTCTCTTAATAATATTAAAACTTTTATGACAACACGAATGACTTCATTAATTTCTTTAAAATATAAATAATGTTGGATAATTGTTTATGTGATGCGCACACAAATTGAACTTTGACCCACAAAAATGAATATACAAGTTTATCGCAATTTCTCGTTGTGATATAAACATTTGCAAAAGTTTGATCAACAGAGTGAATGATCAACGACACATCTGGCTCTTCTTTCGACTTGTCGGTATCAATTATCCATGTTTTCTTCGCGGAACGTTGAACCGACACCCGGGTAAAGTGATAGAGTATTCAAAGAATTTCGTAACGAGCTTGACAAACGGACCGCATGGACATAATCTTTCGCTCTTTCTCAGCATATCTTTTCACATAGACTAACACCAACTGTATGCATTGCAAGAAAATACCGGATGTCAAGAAGTAACGTGATACAAGCAAAAATATAGAATACACATTTTAAAATATTTTTATTAATATAAAAAAAAATAAAATAAAAGTGTTTTTCAAGTATTTACCGAGGCATATATAAGATGAATTAAAAACGAGAAGTTTTCGTGCAAATGGAAAGCTGGAATTGAAATAAAAATTTCAAAACGACTCATGGGATCTGAAGAAAAATAAAATCATGTAAAAAATAAAAAGCATTCAGGAAATAAGGATAAAAACAAATAAAAAAAATATCGATGAGGCAGAGATGTAAAAAAAATAAATAAAATGCAAAAAAAACTCGATCAAGTGTTCGACAGGGAAGCTTTTCGTCTCGAATAAAAAGTTAAATTGATATGGCCATGGCGCGAGCCCAAGAAGTAGAAAAAATAAATAAAATAATAAATATAAAAATCAATAAAAAAATAAAAAAAAATAACTGAAAAGTCTCAAGAGTTACGGGTTTTACGTCAAACTGTATTTTACATATTTAAATTGAAAGTGTCGATTCCTTCGTTCAGTACGATTGACAGTTTCACTCGTGAATTTTTAAAAGTATATATAGAGTTTAAACTTTTGACCATGGATTTGGTTTTCGTCAAAATAAAAATACAAAATTCTTTTAATATAAAATGAAAATGGATAGTAAAAAATATAAAGAAAAAAAATAGAATAAAAATAAGTTAGCAGTTGAATAGTTTGAAAACGACGAATGAACATGATATTGTCGTCTTGTTGTTCATCCATTGTTGTGTTTGAAAAATGAAAACAAGGAAATGGTCACCTGCTGGCCTCACCTGCGTTTAGTCATCGATATCAAGTGGCAATAAAACCGATATGTATATCCAGCATGTATATATACAGTTAATGTTATGAAAAAAAAGTAAAAATAAAAATTGTACACTCCTTAGTGTTCGCGTCATACATCATCGAGCTTCAATATCAATTATGCAGTATATATTAAATTCATATCTGTACAATTATATGTATATATGTACGACTAGCAAGATATACATCATCATGAATACACAACCATGTGTTTCGAGGCTGATGATATACCCCGAGGGTTATACCACCGTATAGAAACAAGCAATGTTACTATCTTTGGATTCACAAATGTACTAGAGTATATAGATTCCGATTAATTATTCCCGCAATGCTTCCTGTCGTCCAAGAAAAGCTTGGCTTCAGTCAAACTGCCTTGTATCTTCGTGAATAATTCGCTTCACTATTTTTTTTTTTTATTTTTCGGCTCACGCTAATGCTATTTTCAACTTTTAACCAATTCAAATATATATTATGTGTGTATTTTAAACTACATTGAGAATAATGGTTTAATATTTGTTTCAACTTTTAAATTGCAAAATTACTCAATCGCCAAACAAAAGAAAGAAAGTTTTATTCATCGATTGTCTTTATTATTCATTTCCCTTTTTTTTTATTACGTGAAAATGGAAAAATTAAAATAAAAAATTAATCTACAGTAACTTTTATAATACAGATATTAAATCTAAAACATAATTTGTCTTTATTCATTTTATATTCAGTCAATCATTTTGTAGTATTTCAATGTTTTTTTTAAATATAATATTTCACTTAATCCACAATTTTTAAATATATTTCACAGATCACTGACTCAAAATTTCACTCTATAATCATCAACTTGATTGTATCTTTAGCAAGTAAATATATGGTTCAGAGGTTGAGACACAGAGAGAGGACGAGCAAGAAAAAGAGAATGACTAGTAGTGCATGGCAGATAGAAACCAGCACTTCGAAGCACTTGACAAAGTTTTGAACCACGATAGATAATCGAGTAAAGACGAAGTGCAAAATTAACATCTCTGTCTACCAAGTAAGAAAAGACGAGATAAGTAAATTTGATGATGTTTAAAAGGAAGACTTGATGAAAAAATAAATAAATAAAATGTAATAATGCAAAGAATTGTAATAATAAAATGAATGACATGAAAAAGTTTTAAAAGAGAATAAACTTTAAAAAAAAATAAAAAAATTAAATTAACAGACATTGCACGCGACGGTTACAAAAGGGCAAGAATATAATTTTCACTGTTGCTCTTCTACCCTGGGTCTTTATTTCTCCCTTGAAATTTCATCACGACCATGTTTCTATCCCCTCATCTTACCCCATATATTACTCAGGTAACAACATAACTTTTCAATGTAATAATAATTTTGTCCCTTATTTTTTTTCATAAATTTATTCACTGAGTTTCAAATGAATTTGTCTAATCTCGATATTTCATCGACTCGCTGAGAGATGTGTTAAACAAAAATTCAATGATAATAATTTGTTTGAAAGAGAAGAAAATAAAAAGAAATTTGTAACACATACCTTTTGCCAAGACTGCCAGGGTGATCGTTAAGATCAACACTTTCGATCCGTGGCTCAGCATTTTTCGTTAATATATCCACAACACTGGAAGATTAATAAATTATTATTATTATTTCTATGGAGCGACCAATTTTTTTTTTTTTTGTTTTTCACCACAACACTATCATGGCGTAATTACACTACTGCCTTTATGACAGATAATAGAAAAACACGAAATACACCCACAAAAATAAATATATATTTATCCACCAAGCACTTTGATAATTAATAAAAACAAAATAAAGCAAACGTTATTTTTCAATTCGATATGATATTATTTTTTTTTTTGGAGCACAATTATTTGTTTTGACTAAATAAAAATAATTCTCCAATTCTGTTTTACTCCGATTGTATTAATTAATAATATTCATTCACTGTTTTTTTTAATACTGGATGAAACCAATAAAATAAAATTCATCCTTGCTCAACAATTATTATTTTGACTCTGTATTAATGTGTGTATTTATTTTTTTATATTTTTAAAATTCATGAAATTTATTACACTGATAATCCAAGTGTATTTATAAAAAAAACTTTGATTCACTTATAGAGACGTCGGCGTTTATTTATTGAATGCACATAATAAAATGATTTAAAAATAAAATTTTGTAAACAAACACCAAATAAAAAAATCACAATGTTTTTAAAGTTTCAACAGTTTCCATGGCAAATGTTATTACACACGATGGGAATCAGTCACCTGTCGTGTGACGATAAAGACTATTAAATTATATTTTTCCACTGTGTTTACTTATTGATAAGGGACGAAGGGTACGTTATGATAAATGTTTATTTCAGAGCAAAAAATAACCACAAGAAGTACGAACTTGCACAACGAAAGTCGTCCGGCAACTGGTCCAGTCGAGTCGCTGTGATTCCGTCGAGGCGCCACGCGCCCTAAGTTTATAACTCGGTATATTTCGTTGATACTCGACTGACAAAACGAATCAACAAAAGCGCGTGCGCAACAAGATTGTATAAACGCCGCCAAGAAATGCTAGGATATGAACACCACGACCGTGCAAAGGACTGATCGGTGAGTGGCAGGATTATAACATAGTATCGGTGATGGGTTACCCTCCGCAATGAAAGGTCCCGCCAGCATCAACACAACGGATCCTCGTTTCATATTCCATTTGGATCCTGTGTTTTTTTTTTTGTCCCTACGGATTTTTTGTAATTTTATATTTCTCTAGGTTCTCTTTGATGCTTTTAACAATGAGGTTGATTTTTTTTTCCCTTAAGTAATGTATATGTAGTACATGTATTTTTTTCATGCATGGAATCCTGATGATCGATCAAAATTCTGTTGTACGGACTCATACAAGTTCCAAGCTAAGAGTTGTTTACTGATGTCGTTACAATACGACCACGACGAGACTTATACCATTTGAAAATTTGACAGAACTTTGAACGATCACGAAGAGACCTGAGGCTGGATTCTTAATTTTAGCAAGCAAAAAACTTTACTGGTACCAGAGTAGAGCACTTTCATTTGTTAGCAGTCTGCTTCTCAAAGTATATTTCCGCACAGTAAAATTCTCTATAGAAGTATTTTGTATTAGCATTTAATTAATTAATTAAATATACATTACTTGTGCAGAATTTTTCCTTATTTTTTTAAGTTCTGCTCAGAAAGACGTTGTAGTAATTGTTAAGGCTATAATGTCTCGTGAAGACAAGTATAAATATATGAATGCATATACTAATATTTATTTCACGTCACATTGAGGTAATAGCAGTAGACGAAATTAAAAAAAAATATTATATCCTCCAGTGAAATTGTAAAATACTTCAAGTCCCACGAATTGTTTTTCTCGTGACTTGAAATGATTATAACCCGTTGTTCTATACCACAACAGACTTATTCTATATACGTATATCAACATTAATGGTAAACCGCGAGACCAAGGTAATAACGCAAGAAATTCTTGACAGGCTTACTCGCGCGAATATAGATATGGGCCACCAGCCCACCACTATGCTGTAAATAATCTATAAATCATTGATGTCAATTTTTCGTTTCAAACTTCAGTCGTCAATATTTAAAATTTCTTTTTATTATTATTATAAAATTTATTGTTTTCAAGGTGGGCCGAGAAGTCATCGATACCCTGAGGATGTAATAAAAACAAACAAGAAACGGACCATTTACCTAATCGCAATTGAATTGATAATTCAATAAATTATACTCCTTAAAAGTTAAATTATACACGGGCATAATAGTGATCATTAATTTTGATGAAAATTGAGTAAACAAATTTTTAAAATAATATGCATCTTTTATAATATTGAATAAGCTTAAAGAACCACAAAATCATATTTCATTTAGCTCCTATCATTCTCTATCTCATTGATAAATTTATATCTTTGTTGTTCATTGTCCTGAGTGGTTTTTGCCTGGAGGCAATAAACATCCACGATATAGCTACAAGGTCTTGGTCAATTTTTGCATGTATCTTTTTAATTCTCAAATCAATTCTCAAGAATTAATCGAAAACATTGGATCCTTTTTTGAATTTCTTATTTTATTGTAATTTATATATGTATTTAATTTTTGTTTCTTTTATTTATATTTTTTTTACTTTTTCTCTCGCTGTTATATGGTGTTGGCCTTTTGACGATGGTCATTTATTTCACAGGTATAAGAACCGCATTGATGCTGAGTGATTATTAATAATTTAACTTGAAAAAGGGTGAATAAATTTGTTTTTCCATAAGACCACCCACATCAACAACAAACTGCTAATATTTGGTTCCTATTTTAGTTGAATATTCTACAAACTTAACAATAATATTTAACTTGTTTTTATTTTTATGATCTATTTATTTTTTATTCTTTGTAAAATGAAACATTAAAAAAATGTACAAAAAGATACAATTTTTCATTCCATAAATTAACATATCTTAGTCAACAAGCAACGTGAGACAAATAAAAACACAAATGAAGAAAATTTAGTTTTCATTTTATCTTTGCATATTTTGTTGAGAAGAAAAAAGGGACACAATAACCATTAGTCTCGCCTCACTGTTGGGCTTTTATACGTTATGTTCGTCTTTTTTTTTTTTTTTTTTCTATTTTTTATAATACATACTTTGTTTTATTTATTCATTTTTTTTAGTCAGCAAAGAATGAGGTATGTTTTTTACTCAATGCGCACACTTTTCCTAGCCCTGATCCCCTCATAGTAATTTTAAAAAAGTTTTCCATTATAAAATGTACTTGATTTACCTATACATTCATCGCGGATATATACAATATACACTTTTTAAAATATATATAGATTCAAAAAAGTCAAGGATCCATGACGAAATCACGATCCAAGTAGCAATAAAAACTAATATGTACCCCCGTTCCCGCAACCCTCTTGCTCAACAATTGCCTTTACACCAAGAAGGGTGTGACGAAAAGTAGCTTGAATAAAAGTTATTCAAGAAAAAATATAATAAATAATAAAAAAAAAACAAAAAACCAGTGAAAAATATGGTGGTTTTAGAAGCCTACCACACCCATAAGTGCCATGGCGCCCTTACAATTTCGTTGCGACTGGGTACCATATATCAGAGTGACAGGGTGCCAAAAACTTGCTAGCCCTTATGCTCATTCACTTACAAATTATCACAAATACAAAAAAAAAAAATTGCAAGTTTCCTTATTTTATTTCAAAAGATTTCCATACCATAGTATACACGAAAAGAAATAGGAAAAAAAATATTTTAATAAGTTTAAAAATCACAATGTTAAATTACCATGGATTTTCTTTTAGTTTGTACTTTAAAATTTATTTTAAAAAAGAAAATATATTTATTATTTTATTGTGACATGAAAAAGTATATCAATGGCTTTGCTAAATTTGATTTAAAAAAATGGATTCGTAAAAGTTATTTTTGCTCATATTATTGATACTAAAGAAAAAAAAAAATATGGAAAAAAAATATAGACAGTGATAACAAATCAATTAACTCTTGATCAACATGAAACTGGGCACTCATATTTCTGAGTCATGTTTCCAACAAATTTCTAGAGACACATATGAGGGTAAACTTTTAATACCAAATGGTTTAGCATTACGATAATTCTATATAGCATGAATTCTTTGGGGTGATGACTGACTGGAAAGCTAACTAAAGTGCCAACGAGAGAAAGGGTCAAGCTTTATTTTGTCCTCGTTTATTGATTTATATATTCCTCTCTTTTTTCCTCAAAAACATACTGTACTCTACGCACAAGCCTGTGCGGATTTGTGGATTTATATCGAATGAGTTTTCTAGACACTAAATAAGTACCAAATGACCCTTTCCTTGGATGTGTTGATACAAAATAAAATGAACAAATAAACATTTGACCCTGTTCATATAATAGATTATAAGTATGTTGATTTTATGTTTTGGTAAAGTCTATTTTATATTTTTGTATTTTAATTTCAATGGAAAATTCAAGGGACTTGATTCTACACGCGGTAAGCTTTACATACAGTCACAACCTAGACCATCTACATTGAGGATTATAGTTCATATATAAATATATTTTTATAATAATAATACGATAGACTGGTATATACATATTGTGCACGATAGGTCGATGACTATCACCAACTTTGATCAGTGGGTGGAGCTGATACGGTTGAGTTATTATTTGAACTAAAACTTTATTTTATTTATAAACATTTATTTTTTAAACTTTACAAATTTTCGAAAAACAAATTTTTAATTTTTAATGCTCAGTCATTTAATGTTTACCGAGATATTATTTCGAATTTACATAATTGAAATTAAAAAAAGCATTTAGATACCAAAATCAAAAATAAATGAAATTAATTTAAAAGAAATTCGCTATAAAATAGTGCATATACCTCGATGTGTATTGCTTTTTGATATAGAAACAGATAGATGTTAAAATGTCAAAAGTTTTTAGCTAACGGTTATTGACACTGTTTGTAATAGAAACAAGAAATATGATTGACTTTGTTTGTCCACAAAGCGGAGAAAATAAAACAGAAAGAAAAGATCTTTTACAACCAGGTGTACCATCTGCATAAGCAATGTATTCAAATACACTATGATACATTACGTATATGGAATTTCTATGGTATTATATATATGGAAAATACGGATGGACTTTTGCCTAGATATTTACAGTTATATGCAGAAGATCAACTATATGACTACCCTCACCACGGGATCCCCATAGACAATCCGCGCACAGTCGTTTTTTTTTCCTTACACATTTCCTTTTCTTAAGAATAAAATGTCCTGTGTAATTTTGAAAATTGTATAAATCTATTATAAAAAGAACGGAAAAATTAAAATACATTTTACCATCAATAAGACGGATGCGTGATGATAGTTGAATGGTTTCGAATACTCGGATAGAATTTCAACTAGTTTTAGTATCAATTTTAATACGGCAGACAGAATTATCAAGAGGTAACTCAAATCGTGTCGTCGACATTCCAAAGGAACTTTTAAACGCAGCAAAGCATTCAAAGAGGTGTATGATATTCTACTCTAGTCTACTTCTTTACTCATTTTGTTAGCCGCATACAAGTTTCTATTACGAGCGATTGAAATCATATCCAGATAGTTATTTTCTATTGATATAGTTTTATCACTAAAAAATAAACTAATCTATTTTCTATTTTTCAAATTAATAGTTTCGTTTTTAATTGACACTATCTCAGGGAGATTAAATTATTATTCATGCGATGATACATCAATGTGTTTATTATCTGAATTTTTGAGATTAGAAAAATCATTTAAATGAAAATAAAATGTTATTTTTTGTTGAAATTTATTCTGATAGTTTTGGTGTTATATATTTAATTTTATTTGTGTGGCGACTGATTGGAGAGGTATACTTGTAAGGATAAGCTGTAAATATAACGATTCTAAATGTGAAATAGTGTCGACGTAAACGAGGCATCTGGTAACGTGAAGATGATATCGGTTTTAGAGGGTGTTTTTTAGATGAAAAAAAGGAAAAAAAAGAGGAGGATCTATCGCATTTGGTGATAACGTGTTACCTCTTGCCGACAGATATATCGTAAAAGATAGATTATCTTTTGAATTATTTTACATGTTAATTGATACATATATATGCGTATATATTTTTATGAGTTTCCCACAACGTTATAATCATAGATTATATTTAAAAAATTTAAAGAAAAATATCCAAAACAGCTAATATGTTTAAAAATAAAAAATTACATAATAAAATAAAGATTGAGAAATATTTTCTGATAGAAAAAATTATATATATATATATTATCGTTTGAGTTTCATTTCAAGACACATTGTAAAAAGCGATTAGTAGTTATCTCCTTATATCCCACATTGGAATATATTTTATTTTCTCTTAAAGCCAACTGTCAATTAATGATTTCCTGAAGGTTCCATAAAAAGTCAGTGTATCGATATTGTGTGTGTAGTTAATTGAAATAATTACAAACATTTTTAAAAAAATTAACAAAATTACAATCTCTTTTTTCTCAAATGAATGTTACATTACGATATATTTTTTACGTCAATTAATTTAGTTGGAATAATAATAACAGCAACAGTTAAAACTCATGTTGGAATAATAATTATTTCAGAATGCAAATATTTTACAATACATCACATTTACTAGTAACATACATCTAACCGCATTAATGTAACGTCTAAATTATCAACGAGTTATAAAATGTAAAAAAAAATGTATATATATATATATGAAAAGCTGTAGCTATTCTTGAGCCAATAAATTAATATTTTATTCAATACCGGAAGATTATAAGAGAGCAAGTACCAGACAGAATGAACCACGCATATTACTACTACTCCTGATGATGCCGCAATTCTATAAAAGTATTTATGCTTGCAGCACACTCTAACACTCTGATAATTATCCTTGTAATTAATGATAACCAGCTACTAGTCGTTTACGAACAAGATGGCGCGTTATAAATCAATTAATAATATACATTGCTTGTTTGTTTTTCGCTTTTTTTGTATATACCACAACGAATATTAATCAAGCGGCAAAAATAAAACGTTCTAAGCGTCATGGAGAGACGCGAATTTTTCAAAATTTTATTTATTTATTATTATCATCACTTACCCCTTTTTATGTATGAAAATTGTAGAGTGAATATAATTTTTCATAATATCAGGTCACCTTGCCAGGGTTCAGCTTTCATGGATCATCAAACAGCTAGTATGTTGTGGCCTAGGGCAAATAAAATAAAATAAAATATACGGAACGAAACAACTTCAGAAGATGCCAGCTGTCGAACATGAGAAATATAATAAAAAAAATAATATATAAAATAATAAAATTAAAAAAAAAATATTAAGAAGAATAATAAGAAAGCCTTGTGGTATTTTATATGGCCCGGGGTAAAACTTGACCGAGAAATATCCAACTCTTGGATTATCGCACTTTGTGAATCTTTGGTATATAAACACGCGGACGCAAAACTATGGCCAATGATCACCGAATCAAGTCGACCTACCTCACGATTCGATAATCGCTTGAGGAGTTTATGTACCGCATATGTATGTACCTGTGACTGTATTTATATCCAGCAAATAGTGGACGACTCTCAACGATATTCCCGTGCGATATTATTCTTCTTCTTTGTCTTTATTTATTTATTTTTTTTGATTCTTGAAGGGTCAAACTGTCAGGGTCACTGATCGTGGGGCTTATTCACGTCTTTTAAAACTATTTTATATATAAACAACAAATATATCTATGTGTCTTGTCGTGACAAGCACTAATGTTCATATTACATTTATAAAAAATAAAAATTAAAAAAAACCATTTGAATATCTTCAATTTCTCAATCAAATAAAACTCATCGAATTTGATAAAATATATTGTCAATGTAGAATATCAAATTATCCATAGATTACATATCAATTGAATTAATCCGTGAAATAATTAAATTCGAATATATACATATACATTTATAGCAATGTTAATTGAAACTTTAATTTTTTGTTTTTTTACATTTGACATTCAATTTCACCCCTCGTCGCTTTTTATTTATTTCCTTCTCTTTCTGTTATCTCCACTTAACCCAAATTACAATCAATAATCCAATTTCTCTTGGGAAATAGAACGAAAAAATTATTCTTTTCGTTTATCAAAAAAGAAAAAAAAAAAAAAACTGCAAGCTAATCTTTAGCGTCATGAATTTTTTATACCGTTAATGAGCCTCTTGATTGGGAATTTTTATTATTTATTTTTTTTTCTCTCAAATAACATTATCAAGTAAAATGATCCAGTCAAATAATAATTTGCCACTTAAAGTTTCATAACCTGCCCATATAACTATCCTTATTTTCGTTTAAACGAGGAATCATCTATACGACATATCGTTTATTCCTTTTCATGTAGACCGTCAGTGTAAATCTTCTCCTCGTCGTTTCTCTTTTGCTTGCTAATAATTTTCACGAACCACTTTAACCATCGCCATCAGTTTTGCGTTTCATTATGCATGATGTACATTTATGCGAATATATATAGAGAGATAAACATCACCAGAAACTATTGCACTGGTATGTGACTAATCGGTAATCCAGCGAGTTCCAGGAAATGTAATCCCTCATTCATTTAATAAAAAATATATCTTTTCATAATAATCACGACCAATATAAAGTAATGAAAAAAATAATCATAAAAGTAATAATTCCCAAAGCTTTTACTATTCTCTTTTATCTATTTAAAAAAAAATGAAAAAAAAAAAAGTGCAAATATTCAGTTTTCATGAGTTAATTAATTAAATTTTTTTTCCCTTTTTTGACATATCAATATTGCCTGAGTAATGAGAGGAGGAGATGATATATATTAGAGAGAAATTACTTGTTTCATCATTGTCACAAGGATACACTTTTAATAAACTACTATCCCATTATTGCTATCATGAAAATTTTTAACATAACACGTAAAGTATTATCTCTTGGCATAATATTATTAAAAGTCTTGAAATTCAATTTACGATGCAAATTCTTAATTACTCAAGTACCTTCTTTTACTCTAATAATTTATTTTCATTTGGTAACACGGAGGTATATATTATAAAAATTGAAAACTGGTTCAACATATATAAATGTATAACTATGTAATTTTTTATTTAGATTATATACAACAAAAATGGAAAAAAAAATTAAAAAACTTTAGCGTTTATTTTTTATTAAATGTATATATACTTATATTATACTTCAAAGAGGAAAGATCGTGGGATGGCTTCGGTGATGTTGGTTATAGCAAAACTACTCGGATGTTTTTTGGTAAAAAAGGGAAACTGGGTCGATCGTAAATCACCAACCACTTTTCTGGTTAGTCTCCGTTAACTTCATGGTATCCTGGCGATAAGATATATATTGCAGTGAAAATCGAATGGCAAGTGTCAAGTGTGTTTTGCCCCCCAAATATAAAAAATATCCTCAAACTATCTACACCAGCTTTACAGAATACATAATAATTTTCTTTTCAACGATATATTTAAAAAAACTATTCGGATGTTTTCTCAAAATCTAAATCAATATTTAGATCAATATTAGATACAAATTGAAGAATATATAAATTTTAAATTAGTTCTTCTCAGTGTAAAGGTTTTAATATTCTGCATAATAATTGAAAAAAAATTACTAAAAAGAAAATGAAAAAAAAAAAAAAAACAACTAAATTTTAACGTAAAAAAGGGAAAGTCAACTATAACATAATAAATAACTAAATTTTTGATAATAGAAAAACAAAAAAATTCAGATATGTAAACACGAGAAAGGCACGACGTGTGTCTTATGTTTTTTATTCTTTTATGATGGTACTGACCTCACTCAACAAAATAAGAAAAAATCAATAACGTATGAATGTGAATAACGTATGAAGGTGAATGAAAACACACACTTTTTTAAAATAATAATAATAACGAAATTGGAAATTAAAAATAAGATGCCTTTGTTGTACCGAAACAAAAGTCACTGATTTTATTGTTGTCACTTGTATGTTTTTATATATAATGCATATAGGTATATTAATTCGTGGTTTAATTTTTGAAAATAATAAAACATTAAAATGATAAAAAAAAAGCTAGAAGATAACTAAGTATTGTTATATATATTTTGTTTTCCTCGAAAAAAATATAGGTACATAGAGCGGTGGCGCGGGCTATGAAGCTGTATAGACTTCAATGTTGTCAAAAGTATTTGTTTACAAATAAATAAGACGAATATATTCAGCAAAAAATAAAGAAAATAAAAGTACTCACTTTACATGCGTAGACAGACCCACACTTGTTTAACAGCCAAATCATCATATCAT